>JAPZDZ010000025.1:8759187-8775531 GCA_029783805.1 Acanthurus tennentii
CTCACTCTCTCACTCACTCTCTCATACAGACACACATACACACACGCACACAAACACACACACACACACACACACACGCTCAAAATCAATAATGTAGAGCCTAGTGTGGAGGGGTTGACGATTGGGGTGCGTCTAATCTCTGCCCTGGGACACTAGAGAGTGCAAGTGCGTCAAGAGGTGAGTGTGTTTTTGTGTGTTTATGTGTGTGCGTTGTGAGTTAAGACAAGTGAGGGGGCAGGTGGTAGAAAGTGAAGCAAGGGGGACACAGAGGAGGACGATGAAGGGAGGGAGTACAAGAGGAGGGAGAGGAGGGTCAGAGTGAAAGAGAAGAAGGCAAGACGAGAAGGGGTGAGGACTAGGACAAGCGGGTAACAGAGAAAAGAGAGTTGGAGAAAAGAGAAGGGGGGGTTGATCTGGGAAACAAAAGTGGGAAGAGAGAGAAAGACAGACAATGACAATGGTGGGAGAGGAGAGAGGGGGTGGATGGAGGGAGGACAAGAGGAGGGGGGGTTGAGGGAGGGATGAGATCATAGCTCGTCTGGTAGTCTGTTGTCATCCGGATCAGATTGCTTAGTCCCTCCCCTCCTTCTTCCCTCCATCCCCTCCTCCTTCTCCTCCTCCTCCTCCTCTCTAGGAGTGCGGATGCCTCTTTTCCTCTGTGTGATCTCGGTGGCAGGCCCTTAGCAGACTTCTAACATTGCTGCTATTCCAGCTATGTGCGCTGCTCACCAGTCCAACAATGACCTCCACTCTCATACACACAGCGAGAGCAGAGAGGGGGCAGAGGTGATGAAAGCAACTGAGTGCCAAAAGTGTGAAAGAGAAAGGAGAGAAAGAGTCAGAGAAAGAGACAAAAGACTAAAAAGGAAGAAGCAACCCGGTGCTGATCTACAAAGAACTAAATACAGTGAAGCCTGGGTTAAAAGCAACATCTTAGTCAGCTTTAATATATAATGTTGCCCCGATTGTCTGTGTATGCTTGCTGCAGTTTGACACAGTACACATAAGTTCTTGTCCTTTTTCTTAGAGTTCATAATTCATTTGTTATGTTGCTGCAGTTTATATCATCAGTCAGTTTTGGCTTGTCTGTGTTGTGTTCTTTCAAAAGCCCTTCTGACAACTCTGTGTTTGAAAACTATAAACACAGCTTGAAACATTTTTGAGCTGAATCAATTTCGTTTGACCTAGATGACAGTTTAAGATACCCTGTGGAGTTTTTCACCACTTGCAGCACTATTGTGCAAGAAGAAGCACATGCATGCTTAAGACAAAATATACATTCCTGCTGCCAGTTTAATGCCATAAACAGTAGTGGACAGCAGTAATGCATTAAAAAAATTCAGCAACATGCCAGTAAAGGCAAGGAAGATGTAAAATGCTAGCAACCAAAATGAATACAAACATTGCTGGTTAAAAAAATGAAACTTTGCAAATGTTTTTTGAGTATGAAAATGCAGCTCTCTCTCTGTAAAAGGAACTGCGATGAATATGAGGGCATTATTATTTAGTTTCAAAACCATCGCACATAAAAAAAACATTTGTGAACAGAAACAAAAAACATGCCTATGAGGGTGCATTTCTGCAGCCCTATGACTATAGGGCTGAGACAAGTGCGAGCCCACACTGACATTGTCATTAGTCAACATATGTATTAGACCTAATCGATACACACATAATGTTTTGTTTACAAGAAAACACTACAAGTATTTAACTGAATAGATTTGGGTTTTGGTCTATAATAAGAGCAATATAGTGAAATAAAAATTATAATTAGTTGCAAGTACAAAAAAATTGACAATTGCACAGCCTAAGAGAAATGACAGACTGGATCACTGACATTGCATTGAAGTGTGAAAGGAGAGCAAGAGCTTATGGGAAAGAGGCAGAGACAGACGGGCAGTCAGACAAAGTAGTAGAGTGAGAAAAAAGATGAGGAGGAGAGATTCCCAGAGCCGTGAGTCCTACTCAGCAGCAAATCAACTGACAGGCTTGTGCCAAACTAACAGTGAAGTTGCAGACTCAGGGTTTTTACATAGGGCCAGGCCTCTGAACAGCCATTAGTGGCAGTTGGCTAGCACCGTACTACTTTAAACCAACTCAGCTTTAGCGTGGAAGTGGGAAACAACCAGTGCAAGTGCGTGTGTGTGTGGGGGAGGTCGCTGTCAGCTCTGAGAGTCTGTAAAAGCACTAAAAATTGAGATACAGTCAGCATTTGCCTCTAATGTGTTCATTCAAAAGAATAAACAGAGTTGTCTTTGTCACAGATGCTTTGATGAGTGAGACTGCACGAAGTGAAGCCTGAAGAGAAAAGAGGACAGAAATCCAAGTCCGAGAGTTGGAATGAAGGGATGGAGGGATAATAAAAGACCTGGTAGGTGAGACAGAGAAAATAAGAGTAAAAAGAGGCAGAATAAGGGTAGGATGGGCTCCATATGAAGAGGGGGAGGAGGAGGGTAATCAGAGCCTATACGCCTGAATCCCAAAGTGTCTGGACTCTTCCCACTAAGTCCATTAAAAATTCATTAGGCCAATACTTGAGGAAGACTAGAGAGTGAGACACATTAAGAGACAGTGACATAGGAGAGTGACAGAGAAAGGAAAAAGTTGGGAATATGAGAAATCTTTGAAGAAAAAAGGAAAAAAATTGGAAGGGGACTCTCAAAAAACATCTACAATCTCACAAAAGTCTATTAAAAAGGAAGGAAAATATTTAGATGTCAGATGTTTTGTACTTATAATAAATTAAAATTATGATAAGCTGCAAAAGACAATCACCTAATGTCTAAAGTATGCTTATCAAGAAGATACAAAGTAGGGCTGCAACTAACAGTTACTTTCATTAGGGATGAACTGGTGGTAATTTTCTCAGTCAAATTACATATTGTTTAGTTTAAAATCAAAACATCAAAAACATCATGACATTTTGACATATGGAATTTGATGTTTAAAGCTGCCATCAGTGGAAATGTTTAGTACAGATGTAGATTAGCAACAGTTTATAACTGCTGACTGTTAGGCAAAGTTTCCATTTTAATTTCACGCTGGTTTGTTTCTGCAGAATTTGAGCCAGACGATGATGAACAAGTAGGCAAGTCATTTGTAAAATAACACAAGCTTGTGATCAATGTGGTTTTAGTCTAGTAGCATGCAGAATAGGTTTTACTGGTTTGTAAATGACCATCTGATGAATTGTGGGTTGTTGTGAGTAATCCAGATGGAGACTAATTTCCCTTGCAGGAATCGTGTTTAGAACAGTCATGCAGGCTGCCTCACCTGAGTGCTAGGAGGGGTTAAACACATCATGGACAAAAACAAGTTTGCTTAGGAGGCAACTTAACCATTCTTAGGGGTCACCACAATTTATATTTTCTATAGGCTCTTCCTCAGTACCATATAGCTGCAAAGGACAGAAACAGAAAGAGAGAGAAAGAGCAAGAAGAGAAGAGTGCTTTGTGGCCTTGGAGGGGCCAAAAATAGCGCCATACACACTTACACACACTGGGGTTATTGTTCAACAGTGAGAGAGCAAGAGCGCACAACATGGATGGGGAGAAGAGGGGAAGTACAGAAGTGCTGAGGGAGAAAGAGGAGGCAGTGATGAGGGAACAAGTGGGACAGAAAATGAGAAGGACATGACGTAAGTTGAACAATTTTGTCTCTCTGCCTCTTGCGGCTCACTGCTGAATAGCTCGTCTTCCAGTGAACAGACAAACGTCTTTTCCAGGAAATTGTAGGGGAGGAGCAAGAAAGGGGAAATAAAAAGGCACGTCCATAGGGATCTTCTCTTCCAGTACAAGCTCCTCTCTTACAGCCTTCCGCATCTAGTTCACATGCAGGACTACTTGAGTGTACACAGTTTGTTTAGTCCCAATATGGCTCAGATACCCATTACTTGAAGAAAGGCTTTGAAGTGTGTTTGTGCAAGTGTGTTTCAGAGTTGACTTTGAATGCAGAAACTCTAAGCTCACATGTGGTTTGTCAAATGACCAAGCACTTTATTAAGAAACAAACTTACATGTCCACTGTTATCCTTTCAAGGTCATTGTTTAGCATATTTTAGACATTAGACTACAAATTACACCCCTGCTGAGAGCTAACTACTTCTCACATCCATTTATTTCAGTGTATTATGACAATCAACTTGCAGAGATTTAAATTTTAAGCGAAAGATAATCTAAACAACAGGTGGTTGGAGCACTCTCTCCAAGTTAAATTAGCAAAGTGTATTAATTTCTCTTTAAGAGATTTGAAATTCCTAATTTTGACAGAGCCAAAGACAACTTTGATCCAACAAGAAAGCAGTAAAAAGTTAATTCACAATAAAACAATGAAATGAATGCAATCCTCTGTCTGCCTGAAAGGTGGAGGCAGAAACGCTCAAAATTATTGCATGCTTTAAAGTGCAAAAAAAATCAAATATACACTTGATTTTCAGTTAAGGGACAAAAATGTGCAAAAAAAAACTTGCACATCTATTAAGACTGATAATAAAAAAAAGCAACTGATCAATCACTGCTTAAAAAAACTCAATAATTATTTGATCACCTGAGAGGGGTTGCCTGTTTTCTGAGGCTTAGAATGTTGGTGAGAGCTTGCGAGTGGTCTTGTTTCTAATCACATGGGACAACACACTATACAGCCCATGTAACTAGCAACATGTACACACAACAGGCAGTTCTTCACCTGGGAGATCTAAGAAAAGACAAGCACACATACATACACACACATGCACCTATCCAGCTTTTTCACACGGGAACTTGAAGATTAAAAGAGTGAAAGTCACTGGCTGTCACAAATGCATTTAGGAGTAGCACCATGTGAACAAAAAAACACTGAGTACAGTCCACGCATAAACACAAAGAGACCTAAGGCACTACACCTGATGCACTCTCAGGTGGGCTGGACAACTGGACTTAACTCTGTAATCATACTGATAAACAAGCCTGGTGAGAGAGTTTGTGTTTGTGTGTGTACGTGGTCCCCAGAGAGTCTTAAGTACAGCAGAATAATATTTTGTCAGCTAGCGAAGAGTCCTATTGCTCTCAGGGTGCTGTTAGGTATATTTACACTCACCAAAGTGATGCACTGCTCCCAGGACATTAACCTCTCTCAAGATACACACATACTGATTTTACATGTCGCAGCAGCACAGGCCAAGATGCAAAGGATGAGTGTATTGAATAACAGTTGTATTATATATGCTGAGTAGTTTTAACTTGTCAAATCCATGTGAACCACGATGTGCTGGATGACTGTTTGGCTACCATCATAATATTTGGCAGGCAAACTCCTCTGAGGACCATGAAAAGCATTTTAGATTTGGACCCAATGTTTGGAATTGTTCTCTGCCAGCAAAATTTACAAAACCTGAACTCAAGATGTCTTCTTAAAATGAGTACTGATCTGATAGCATTGTTTTTTTGTCATCTCTCAAATGTCAAAAGTGTGTAACCAGCTAATCACTGCATAAAACTCATTAAGATAGATGAGACAATAAACTGCTGTGGTGGAACACTGTGACTGAAGAACAGTAAGTTATGGCAAAAAAACTAAATGCATTAGATCAACACTGATGTTAAACCTGACATCTGGCTAAAACCTAATCTGCATAATCACCAGCTGTGCAGATAACATGATCAGGCAGATCAGACCTGCAATTCCTTGTTTTAGACAGTTAAGATACCTTTCTTATGTCTCTTTCAATTTTCAGCCCATGCTTCAACATTTTTCCCATAAAGTTTATGATAAATGTCTTCTGTGTACTATTTTATTGTGAAATTTGGCACTGCAACCACCTTGCAAGTTGTATTCTTATTTTATATTTACATTGAAATGTGTCTGAACAAGTTGACTCCATCATTTAAAAAATGACTTTAAATTGTTAGGTAAGTGGTGCTCTTGTCTATTTTTCCCATGATAGACTTTTAATCTACATCAAAGTAACTTTTAGGGGAAAGCTGTTAAGACCTGACACAACCATGTTACAGGCCACAGACGCCTCTCTTCTCTTTCACTCTGTCGCCCCACCTCACAGGCTGGTGTTAATGTACTTCTACGGCCAACAGTTTGGCAGAAAGCTGCCAGCTGACACTTCACCTCTGGTTCAACAACACGTTGCCTACACTCACTATGTAGTGTAAGAGTCCATTTGACTATCTGTGCGCCTCCTTGTGTAGGAGCACATAGGGGTTTTAGACATGAACTCAATATCCATAACATGGGTACAGTAAAAATTTTATTTAAACTAGCAAGAATCAAGCTTAGCTTTAAGATATTACACCATTATTCCTTTTAGCAATCAGCCAAATGAGTGAATTATGGATAATTTTGATCATCTTCAGATATTTCTTAAGAAAAAGTGTCAAATATTTGCTGGGTCTGACTTTTGAGAATTGAGGGTGTGATGCTTTTTTGTTATACTTGACAGTTAACTGTCATGTTTAACTTTGTTTTTGAAGCTACTTGATGAAATAAGTTTACAATGTCATGTTTACAACAAACATGTGACATTGTCAAATTGTAATGGGCACATCTCAACATTTTCTGACATTATACAGATCAAAATGGAAATGATACTTTGAAAAAATAACCAGCTGATTATCTGATAAAATTAATCAGATAGACTCGAGAACTGTAAATTGTAATTGTAAATTGTAATATCCCAATATGAGAATTTAGCACATATGGCCTAGACTTTAAGAAAAAATAGCAGTGGGTATAAAAATGCAGTCAGACTATCACTGTGTGCATCTCAGGTCAACAGGTGGCTTTGTCTAATTGGGGTAAATTCGATGTGACATTATCAAAGTAAAAATAAAAGCAAGGTGTGTGTGATCAGTGTAAGTGTGCTCTTGTGTCTAAGAGATAGGTGGTATCTTTGGGAGGTGGTTTCCTGGAATGTGTCACTACAGCGGGACAGGATGTTAGCAACTGTTATGCACCACAACAACAGGTCTGTTTCCTGTGTGTGTGTGTGTGTGCGTGCATGTCCAAGCCTATCATTTTTGATACACAATAAAATCTGGATAGAATCAAAACCCATTTAGGTAATACAAAGACAAGGATAGAAAGACTGTTAAAAACAGCCTGCTCAATTAACTGACAATAATGACTTCTACTTAAAAAAATTGTGCCTTCAAGGTATACAAAGTGAAAAGATCAAATTATCATGAGAAAATAAAAATGATGCACACTTTTCACTAATCAGGGACAAAGTTTAACATTACAGCATCCTTTTGAATCATAACAGGAGCAGTTTTAGATTACTATTTGTTTGTAACCATAGGTCATAAAGTGGCGGTCATGCAGTCCAGTTTGTCATTTGCTAAATAAAAGTTATGCTAAAATTCATACTTAAAAAAGCCTTTCGACTCACGGCATCCTGGGGAAGGTCTCTTTTGGTCGCTCATCGATAGAATACATTTTCTGTCAGTGGGCAATGGGACACAGTTTCTAACTCTGACTCAGACCATGTGCTACTACTGGCCTGTATATCCAGTTTACATACTAACTTGGATGTGCATATGACAGCAGATACCACTGAGGAGTTACAATTTAAACATAAATGACAATGCACTGTGAGCTTCAACCTGCTTTGAAGATAAACTGAACAAGAAAAACAAGTCCACAAAAACAGCTACAGACTAGAACACCCTATGTGTGTATATTAATGTGTGTGAGCGTGTGTTGGTGCTGACTCAGTGCGTGCGTGTGTGTTTGTAATTCAGCCTTCACAACACAAACTCTCCTCCATTCTCTTGCCTCTCTCTCCATCTCTCTCCATCTCTCTCTCTCTCTCTCTCTCACACTGTCTCCTAGCAACGAGACACTTAGGGCCTAAAAATAACCCCCCAGAAACGAACAGAACAAAAAAATAAAGCATAAACGGGCAATTAATCCTTTCAAGCCAGGAACACGGACTTAAATAGACCAGGTATTACAAAGGGAAGAGCGCGGCAGGAGCAAGTGAGCGGGAGAGACACAGAGAGAAAGAAGTGGGAGGCTGAATATGCCAGCAACAGGTAGTTGTCAGGAGACAGAGTTCTGCGCTACGTGACGGTGTGTGTGCATAAAGTGTGTGTGTGCCCACTAGCTTCAGCTGGGAACACGACAAAACTTTTCCACCATATCCAAAATCAGGGACTGCTCGAGGCAAACAAGGCTGCAGTGTAAACCGACTACGCGGCCCTGAAATAAGCTGGCAACATGTTCTGTGTTAAACAGAGTTTGAAGAGGATAACTCGCTGCACGTCAAAAGACTCGGCAAGGCCTCTCTCTCTTTGACGGAGAGCACTTTTGTTGTGATTTTCTCCTCTTCTTCCTACAACATTATGAAATAAACAATGTTACGAAACAAGCAAAAGACAACTGAGTCATGTACACTCACATACACAGAGGCCTGCTGTCTAGCGTCTGAAGCCGACACATTCCACAGTGGATTAACATTCTAGATGTGTGACGGCAAGTGAGAGACAAAGCAGCCAGACACCTGATCTTTATGCCAGACATCTAAGTTCAGGAGGATTTGTTTTAGTTTTTTTTTGTTTTGTTTTATTTTGTTTTGTTTTGTTGTTGTTTTTTAAAAATCAGATTAGGGCTGTACAATGTAGGCAAAAATTTAATTTCACAAATTTTATCTAAATTTCCAAAATGTAGTTGTAGCTTTATGATTTAAGTGTATTTAAGTCCTCCTTTGAAGTCAGCTGTTACCATGGTTCTGATTTTTGGCAGACAAAAAAAGTTAGTGAGTGATAAATCTCAGTCTGTAGACTACACATCTGACTAGATCTGCAATTTGTGTAAGTACTGGGGCCATTGATATAAAAAATAGATGTGTTATGTGATATGTTTTAAGGCGTAGTTGCTGATCACTTCCTATATCCATGACAAAAGCCCCATAAAATGTAAACATTAGATGAGACAGAATTGTGTTTAAAGTGCCCTTAAATTTTTATACCTTTTCCTCAGGTGACAGGTGATGTCAGGTAAGTGATGAAACTTCTAGCTGTTCAGTATTCGATGGTCTTGGCCCGCACATTTTCTCTCATTTTCAGAATAGCCTCACTACATTCAATAACTTTGCAAAGGGCTTCAGCTTTTATCTTCTACCAATTCACTGTTGCCATAAAACAGCAGCTACAGTTTTCCAGTTTGTTCTTCATGCACTACACTTCAGATGGTGTGGCTCTGACCTAAACCTATCTTTTAAAGCGATTTATTACAATTTAACAATTAAATTATTCCTTATCGATTGTCCAGATAAATCTGTCTGCTGGTAGGAAAATTGCTTATCTGCTAAACTGGTGACCTGCCACTTGCCCAGTGTATGTTGGATTAATGTAATGCGTATAGGCGGAAGGTATCATCATTATCCCCTTTTCTAATAGAATCTAACTGTATGTAACAGTGAGCAGTCCTGGTTAAAGTGTTTATTTACATGCTGATGCTATTTACTGGTTTGTTCACTGTATTCTGAATGTTCTGGTTTGGTGGCTCTGAGGCAGTGGCATGCTTTTATTTAAAAAGATACCCTTAGGTTACTACCATAAATATGTTAAATCATGCAACAAAAACTTTTAACAAGGACTTATTTTCTTATCAGTTTTTAATGACCACACTTAAATCACAATAGAAGAGTTTATGAGTGCTAAATTCATACATAATAGGATGTTGAAATTACTAACATTTTTCTCCTTATGAGGGGAGTTCTTGTTCAAGAAATCAAGAGAGTATAGTTGCGAACAGTTCTTATAGATATGAACATGCAATTTGAGATACATTTATAATGGTTAAAGGATGTCTGCAAGCAACATTAAGCATGCAACCCATGATGGTCTGTTAGTAATTTGCCTTAATATATGCTTCAGAGCAGGAACTGGCTTACATAATTTATATTTCATCTTTAAGTAGTGCATCTCAAAATGCACTTTTACATACAACTAAACAAAGCAGTACATTAGTTGCAATGACATAAACTGTGTTCACATCTTGTGAATAAATGCTGACTGATGATAAGACTGAAACGCGCGGTACCTATCTGCTTTCTTTTTGTCAATAAGTGCTAAGTCAGTTAATAAAGAATCTAACTAAAAAGCACTTCCTGAGGATGATGTACTAATGGTCAAACACAGAAAGACATGTTATATTTTTGTTAATCCATGATATAGATTGCTCAATGCTCAATGCTACTGTCGATCAGGAAAAGTTAGAGTTTATGTTTTGTTTCTACTACCTGTGTGAATAACATGGCAATTATACATTAGTGTTTGGTAACAGAGCACTCTGAAGTTTTAAAAATGTATACTGTGCTTTCTTTCTTTCTTTCTTTGTTCTTTCAATTTTATGTTAAAATGCTGGATGAATATAACAGCAACACAATGAGAAATATTCTATCCATAGTTTATCAATGGCTTAGATGTCAGTTGTAAGCATCCTCTGCCAAGCAATCTCTAGTTTTGGAAATCATTAATGCAACACTTTTGGCCTTTTCTTGCCACCAGAGCTTTCATTAGTCGGCCATCTCTCGCTACAATTAATGCCAACCAGATCTATGTCCAGCCCTAATAAATTCCTGGTACTCCTGTTAAGTATGCATTAATTTTACTTTTTAATGTTGTTTGTTCAGCTAATGATTTGTTTGAAATTCTGAAGCCAAAGAGAAAAAAAACATCACACACATCTTCAAAAACTCAAGTGGGACGTCTGTGGTTGCACTGCGCAAGTGTGTTTATGTGTGCCTCTTGTTATGAGCTGTGTGCTGTTGTTCAGACTAGAGGTGAGAGTGAAATAGGTAACGAGCTCAGGGGAATCATGTTTTTCTCTAGTACTGCTCTGGCACTGCTAACTGTAGGGATGATGGCTTCTATTCATATGGAATTCACTGTGAGTTAAACAATCGCATGGCACATGCAGTTATGTAGACTGTAGTCTGAAAAACAAAGGGAACTGTAGGATAAAACACAAGCAGGGGTTTTCTAGAAAACAAATACATACTTCGGTAGTTGTTGTATGCACAAAAACAACATCTGAATACCACTTGTTGACCAAATCAGTATGCTTCCATCCAACAAATAAGCATTCATGCACACTATCTTGAAGGCTATGTGCTCATCAGGGAGGGATAAACCTTACTTAAGGGTGAAGCGAAGGTCTGGTCGCCTTAAACAGGCCCTTGGGTAACGAGTTAACAGGGGACAGCGGCAGCTTGCCAACCAGCATTGTTGTCCTTAACACTTTCCTGCTGCTTGGGGAAGAGCAGCATTGAGCTGTGAACAACATCCAGCTTCCAAAGTGCTAATAGATGGATAATTACAAAAATTAAGGATGGGAAGTTTCGTAGCAGCATTGCAAGAGGAGGTGTGTGAAAGAGACTGAAGCTAATAGGTCTGTTTTGCTAAACTAAAAGGGAGGTCTTTAACAGACATAATTAATCAAAGTTTGGACTGGGACTTTTATCAGATATTAATTCCAAATCGTAATTTGATCAATAAAAAATAACTGCTTGTGCTACAACACAGTTCAAAGACAAAATCTAACTTCACAAAACAGCTAAGAATGTTGTAACTGACAACTGCAGAAAAAAGGGGCCAACAAAGGAGCACAATGACAAACAATCAACAGCTTTAATTACTTATGCTGCTCCTTAGTGCATTCAGTTCATTTCACACTGGCCCACAAACCCAAAACGGTTCTAAACACAAAGCAAATCATGCACATAGTAAGTCCCAGGCACTGGTAGACTTTGTGCCCTCAGTAGTTCCTGTGCGTCAGCAATGTGTGTGAATAGCACCAAAAATACACCCTGCTTTGCTAAGTCCCATCAACCTATTCCTTCCTCCACTTCTAGTCTATTTCTCCATCAAACCCCCATCCCAGCCCTGCTCACCCCTCCCATCTGTACGTCAACCCTGTGTGCTTTCCTGCCATTCTTCTATCTCAGCTAATTTTAGATGAAGGAAAAAGCTTTGTCCACATCTGCTAGTCATTCTTTAAGAGGTTAGTGTGTGTGTGTGTGTGTGTGTGTTTTCCTACAAAATGTGTGTTTGAGAGTGTACGAGAAGGGAAACTGAGAAAAGGTCAAAGGTAGAGAGCAATGGAAAGAGGGCTAAAAAGAAAAAAAAGGTATAAAAACAATCAGGGTAAAGACAGAGTTAGTGTCACAACCAGAACAAATGTCCATCATGACTAAACTACAATCATTTAGACTTGGAGTGTTTCCTCTGCATTTACTTGACAGTGGTGAACCACAAGAGCAACAAACTGCCATCACAACTAAAGAGAATGCAAAAAAACTAAACATTATAATTTAGCTCAATTTGCTCCCAAAAAGCAAAGAAAAATGTTAGGGCAGAGTGCTTGAAACCAGTGCTCTCTCTTTAATGTTCATAAATCCTCTAAATGGAAATAATTTGTATTCTGGAACAAAAGATAGAGGGAGAACACACAACCCATAGTTTTCACATGCTGCCCACAGAAGAAGTCAAACTTTATGTGATATCCACAAGATAACTCTTTCTGTAGTAAGAGTATAGTTTGAAATGCAATCCTTTTCTTCAGGAGTTTTGATACTGGTTTTAAGTCAAAATTAATAGAAACTTGCACTCTGATAGAGTAACAAAAGTAGTTTGAAACCAAATCAAACAAATTTGAGGCACTGGATATGAAAAACATACATAACTACTATCTCATTAACACTGACTACTTGCTTGTCGTGACAGTTTGGTTCTTAGTGTAACTTACTGGCTCATTTGCTGAGACATAAAACTTGCGAGAGTGGTGTTTACAGTGGTGAGTCATTGGAAAGGCAACAACACTTGCAGCCGAATTTGATAAATTCTACTTTCATCATTTTGTCATGTTGCACACAGATTCTAAAAATATCAGATTTATGTCTGAAGGAGGCTACATGTGTCCACTGCAAAAAGTGTCCCAAACAAAGACGCCTATTGTCTTGACTGGTGTGGGATGACATGGTCGTCTTTCACTCCAGTGGACAGAGCGATGTCCGGGAAAACATGCTGTTACAGACACACACATAGACAAACTAATAGACAAACATACACATGCACAAACAAGATCCTGGCAATTACCACTGTGCGTCACAGTAGGCTGTGAGGGGGACAGAGAGGGCAGAGCGCAGCGTGTTTATGTGTGTGTGTTTATTCCATCGTAAACAGGGACAAGAGACACATGCCGTGTCACCGCCTGTCACCACTTTCTCTTCTTCCCCTACTGTTCAAGCCCTTTACTCAGTTTCTCCCGTTTTCCCATCAACCCTAGTTCCTGTGCCCTTGGCCTTCTCTTGCGCCCCTTTGCCACCTTCTTGCCTCTCTCCTTCTCCTCCTCCAACCCTCACTCCACTTGGTCAGCTTGTTAAGTATGTCTCCTAAAGCTGATTAAGTAGTGTTGATCAGCCTTATGTAACATTCACCTCGCACAGACGTCGCTGCCAGCCAGCCAGCATATTGTCTTTGGCTCTAACTATGTGAGAGATTGAGAGAAATCAGAGAAGGCAATTTTGCTTCACTGAACATGACTCTGCATGGAGTATTTGTATTTAAAGCACATGTAAATACACATAAATAGACACCAAACACACAAGCCTGCAACATGACAAGTCTTCTTGGATTGGAACCAAATGCATTACATGGAGCAAATTTTGCCAAAGGAGAAGAATGTGCACATCATCTCATCTTCTCAGGTGTGTGCAAATGTGTGTCTGTATGCGTGCTTCTACAGCAGGATGTGTATATAATCACTTCTTCTCCCTTAGTTAGCATGGGGCTGCCAAGAGAGACCATGTTCTGAAGACACTGCAGCAAAGGGTGGGACACACATGCCAACACGCGCAACACACACACACACAATCACACACACATTTGATCAACATACTGAAGGCATAAAAGATAAAAAAAACATTTTTACAACCAAGCACACACATGTACACTTTAACGCTGTGTTGGTGGTGCCTGTAAACATAGCCCTCTTCCAGATCTCATTAATTGGTGAAGTGATTGAGTTAACGAGGCAATGCACACAGGCAGGTTAGACAGGTCAGACCCAGCTCCTCTCCTCTCCTGGTTTGCTCTGGCGCACTGCCTCGTGGTAAAGATTAGAATCCTCAGCTGGAGCAACTAAAGCTGGAGGTTATGCAAGAGCGCGGGAGAGGGAGGAAGAGAGGGAGAGAAAGGCTGATGATGATGTAACTTAAGAGAAAAGCAAAATACAGAAATGAAGGGATGGAAAAAAGAAAGAAGGGATGGAAGCAACAAAGGTGTGTGATAGGACACTTTGAAGCAGCTGACCTTACAAAATGACCAAGCTCTATCACAGCCTGGTGTATTTATCTTGCTGTGCTATACAGCAGCAGCCACTCATCTGAACAATCATAGTCAATCTGCTCTACTAGGCAATAAGCTCTGAAGTAAATACACAGCTGCCCTGCACTGGCAGAGACCCGTCCTCTTTACTCTGTCTCCCCTTGCCCCAGCCACACACAAAAACCAGATGACATGATTTAAAGGAAATCTGTGTGTTATATTTGGTTTCATTATGGTCTCACTGAGTAACATATGTGGGATAGGGCTCCTGATTCAACATGCAGTGTGGTTTTGGGTGGCCTGCCAGAGGCAGAAAGGCAAGCAGGGGTAGTGAATGCAATGTTCTCATAACTACTGTTACTTTTCACTTGGAATTCAAACTACCATTTGATCATGAGAAAAAAAATGGGAGGGTCCACTGATCTGACCAAATTCAAAAATTTTAAGTCTTGCCACAAGAGGTTCATTTTAAATTTTAACATATCTCTGTTCAACTGTAGGCTCTGCTACCCTAAGTAAGGGTGCTCCAATTAGGATTTCTGGGGTAGGTAAACGATGGCTAGGGGCAGTGTCTTATAAAAGTAAGGCAGAGTAGTTTGTTTACTTACTATCAAAGTGGCACTAAAAAATACATTAAAAATGTTGGGGATATAATTATACATATTTTGTCTCATTCAAAGAAACAGGTTTAATCAAAACTGAAAAGTTATCTGTAAACTAAAAAAAACAGGATTAAGAAAAAACACACTGGAGACAAAATTTAGTAACACAGATGTGTAACTGTGGCACTGTGTTGATGTCAGCCAACACTTGGTGTCAGTCTGGATTCCATGAAACTGAAGGGTATATTTCAATGTTTATTGATGCTTTACAGATTTAACAATAATAAAAAAAGCATCAGCATTTTAATAAGCAATCAAAAATGCATTTTTTATTAGTTTTTTGTTTGCTTTTTGAAAAACAGGGAGGACTGGAATAAATCATAAGACAAAAGCATGGCAAATTTTGTAATTTTATTTGCTAATGTAATGGTCTACCCAAGAAGTGAGTGAAATCCACTTGTCAGCAACAGACAGCCAGCAACAAGGCTAGCGTGTGGTGCTAAACATGTGCCTAAGTCCAATTTTTAATCCTGAAAGTCCAATAGGTAAACTCTGAGTTCTCCTCACACTTGTGAACGGCTCTGCATCAGAGCAGAATTCAGTGTGGCTTCAGGTGCTTAGCTCTCCAGAAGTATTAGCTTTGTCTTCAAGTCTCCCTCAGAGCCTGCTGGTTCACTAGCATACAGCTATCTGCCGGTGAGCAGCGGCTCTATCTTTATGCTCTGCCTGGTCTTATCTAAACTCAGAAAAGCCCCAAAATATTATTTTCAATCGGTGAATTAAGGATTTAGATCGTTAAAACCAGAGTTGCAGATTGTTTGTACACTAAGTCAAAAATACCTTACCAAGATGGTGTAGGTGGGCTATGTTTAGTTTCTGTTCATGAGAATAAAATGTGTTTCACAGTAAGTTAACAAGGAAATTAAGCTTGTCTTGTTTGTTGAAAAAACTTTAATTCAGAAGGTGTAAATTTGTATTTTTCAGTTTAATAGGGAAAAAAAATTATAAACGAAACCCTTTTCTCTTCTCTCTTCTGCTTCTCCCAGAAAAACTGGTTTTTATATGTTACTGTTGGCAAATCGTGCATATCAAAAATATATAACAGGTGTCAGGAGGAACAGAGAGAGAAAAAGACAAGGGGGAAGGAAGTGAAAAAAGAGAAATGAACGAGCTATGGGGAAGGAAGTAAGTTCACAGAGATAAAAGACTGACTGGCAGTGAGAAAGAGAGAGAGCAATGAACTTTCTCCCCTCCGTCAGTATACTGCTTGGATGGTGTTATGTAAGAGCTGAGTGTACACACACCGATTACCTCCGCTTGGTGGAACTCATAACATGAGGCGTTACCTCACTGTGTGTGTGTGTGTGTGTGTGTGTGTGTGTGTGTGTGTGTGTGTGTGTGTGTGTGTGTGTGTGTGTGTGTGT
>JAPZDZ010000025.1:8780533-8796325 GCA_029783805.1 Acanthurus tennentii
ACACACACACACACACACACACACACACACACACACACACACACACACACACACACACACACACTCACTCTCACACATGCATGCACACACACACACATACACACACATACACACACACACACACACAGTTTGTTAATGCCTACCCAGTATGACAGAGTGCCATTTGGCCAGCAATTATGTGGCGTCTGTATGTACACACCTGCAAACAGTCCAGCTGTTTCGCACAATATGTCTGCGCTTGGATAAGGAAAAACCTGGCTTACTTGCCATTAATGTGGTGTTAACTGAAACTCAAAGTGTATAGGTTTTTTTAATGCCTTGATGTGAACATGGAATAAATATTTTTATTAACAGTTAAGGACAATTTGTTCCCACATGGACGCATGTATTACCTCTGATTTGGCATTCACACCATTCACACCAGCCCTGCCTTACAAATGTACATAACTTTCTAACTCACATACATAGGCTGTGATGAGTTGGCTCAAAGTTCAAAATGAGCTCTGACGTACAGAAAGAGAACAGGTCTGAACACGGAGGGAGAGAGAAACAAGATAAAGACTGAGAGACAGACACTGCTGGCACAGTTAAAGACACACAGGCAGAGGAAAAGGACAGAGAAGTTGAAAAGAAAACTCCAAACGTGATCCTGCATTCCTTACATGGGGTGCAGGGAAGGAGAGAGATACAGACAGATAAAAAGAGATATAGAGGGAGAAAGTGAGACAGGGTAAAAGGAGAAAGGAATGGGGGAAGGGAGAGAGGGGAGAGAAAGAGGGTGACATTAGAGAAAGTTTAATTTGGCGCCAGACAGCATCTCAATACCCAACAGCTACACACACAATCACACAAAATATCGACACTATGTAAATGGCACAGAAGTCCTTTTGGTGACTTCCCATCGTCCAAAATTAGATTAGATATTTGCCCTCCACCCCCGCTCCCTGGGTCCAGCACTGAGGCAAATTCCCAGATAAAAATAGCCTGAGGAACTATTCAAACATTGCTGCCTTTCTGCAGGGAGTGTCTGCTGCCTGCACTGGACTTAAGGGGTTAGAGAGGGGTTAGGAGCTCCTCTCACCACCTCTCTGAATCAAAGGGGCCTGCATAGGACGGCAGGATAGCCCGATTTCCATCCCCTTTACAGACACAAGCACTTCTTAAGTTTAAATTATTGTGCACAATTTTTAAATTCCATTTTTTAAAATTGGCAAGGAGAAAATTAATATTTACAAATTTTAAAATGTTCCTTTTTTGGAATAGTGTTGAAATTTCTCTGCAAAAACACATCAGTTTCCTCACACACAAGAGCAAGGTACTCATAAGTAATTTAGAAGAATAGTGATTTCATTATGCCAATCTGCCATATTGTACATGGCTTTTAATGGATGATTATATACCAATTAACCATTGAACCCAAGTGCAGATTAAGACTTGCATAAGATCACAGTCTGATTGTTTGTGTAATCATAATACACTTAACTTACACACAAGACTTAATGCACAGAGATCATACTAAAACTTACAAAGTTGTCAATTAATTTTCATTCACAGTGCTAAGAAGATACAGTCTAATTAAATCCTCTTGGGTATTAATATTAGCAGCCAAACTGTGTGCAGGTTCCTGCTTGAAGGATTTCTTTAGAATAACCAGTACTGAAGGGGTTAATTCAAGAAGATAAGGAGTATATATTACAACACCACTAAGCTCAGGCCGCTGTTGGGTGCAGCAGCATCACTAGAGGTTTCGAAGACAACTAGTCTGTTTAGTGTGTGTGTGTGTGTGTGTGTGTGTGTGTGTGTGTGTGCGCGCGCGTGTGCGTGTGTGAGTTTGTGTGTGCTTGTGCATATATGTGTGAGTGTGTGTGTGTGAGTGTGTGTGTGAGGAAAAGGCCAGGCCAGGCAGGGTAGTTACGGTGTGGTTCAAAAGTGTTGAAAGGGTGGAGAAAAGGTTTGTTTCATCACAGATTGACTGACTAAAAGCTATCATGATCATGACGGCTTACACCCTGATTATACTTCAACCAGCAGAGAAGTGACACTCAAGGCTCAAACCTGAAGGACAGGTCATTGTGCTGTGAGGATCCAAAATAAAACCACTCTTCTGGAAGGATCAGAGGAATAGAGTTACCTGATCTATACTGGTGTGTGCGTGTGTGTATACACGTGCGCACATGTCATCATAGTCAGATCAGTTTCAATGGCGCCGCCATCGCCAAGAACCTGTTATACATATACCCACAAGAACCCACATACACACTGTTCACAAGTATTACCTTTACACGGCTGCCCAAATGTACAGTAAAACCCTGTCTTCTTCATGTATACACTCTTCATATTATTTTACAATAACATGCCATTCTGAGCCTGGCTCTGAGTCACCTCTACAACAATGTAGCTCCGTAAACTCCCCGTATTACATTACAATACACTTGCGTGCACAAACACAAACAGCTGCTGAGCAGTGCAGGTCAATCCATGCACAGCTACACACCCTTCTGCATTCTGAACATGAATTTTGATACCCATTTAAAAAAAGGCATTTGGTATTTGTGTATGTGTGTGAGTATGTGTGTCTGTATGTGAGAGTGCGTTTGTGTGTGTGTGTGTGTGTATGCTGGGTTAGCTAGCGGACACCAGAAATGCTTTCTATTAAACTTATATTTTTTATAAAGTTTATATTTAATTAACACAATTATGTGCAGTGTTCATGCATTGGGCAAAGAGCCACACAATTCATTTTTTTAAGTTTGTCTCTCTAAAATGTATTGAATGTTACGAATTATGTTTGTTAAACACTGTTTTCCTACATAAGAAAATAAAAAAGGGTTGGAAGCACTTCTACTCTTCATTCTTCGGTTAGAATTTCTGGATCTATCAATCACAGGCCTCGTTTCTTTGCCGATGGTTGCCTTTAAATTTGTAACATACCATATCTGGTTTGCCAGGTATATAACTGAGTGTCAGACTTTAGGGAAGTGCACAGACATCTCACCCTTGAGTAGAGGAGTGTGAAAACACCTTTTTGTAACAGGCTTTGTACAGATACAAATCAGTCTCAGTGACTGACATTTTAGGAGGTATGAATACAACAAACACACAGTGGAGAAGATCTTTAACATACTATTTGGTTATTTAAAAATGTGATATATGGTTTCAAACAACTTTTATACACAATACTTTTTATGTTGCTTTACCTTTTAAATTAAACCATGTTCAAATTTTAAAGTTTCCTGAGTGTAATTTTTATCTACTTAAACTTTTACTCAACTAATTAGAGTTTAAAGCTCTGTCTACACATCAGGAAAATTAATTATCATGAACATCCCCATTAAGGAGTATTTAAAATATGTACGTATATGAATGCATGCATGCATTTGCAATTCACTGAGTGTGTTCAGGGAAGGCTTGCAGAGATAGTAACTGATGTGTTTTCCCCCTCATGTGTAATGCAACACAGCCGGCAACTATTAACCTTCTAAGCAGGAATGTGGGAGGTCCAAGAATTCCAATAAAAAGCAGCAGTGTGTGCAAGTGTGTGAGTTCTGTATATGTGTTCACACACATATGTTCTTCAAAGTGTTACAGTTATCTGTCAACAGCCCATCCCATCCAGACATGCAGACCCAACTAATTACAGTCCCTGACCAATAACCAATACAGTCGATATGGGGTCATGCTGAGGCTACAACCAATCACATCACAGTAAAACTAGGCTCAGTTCACATCACAGACATACACACATTGCCTGAGGACACATTTAGTTCTGCAGCTGTGTTAGCAGTGTAAAAAGTGCATTTAACATGGAGCTTTTAAGTGTCAAACATCACAAACATGCAGCTGATCACACAGGTCTGAGAGGCCGATAATCTATAGGACTCGATGGCCAGATCTGAGGTTAATATGTGGGTCCCCGGGACAGAGGGGCATGCAGGCCATGAGCAATGCTGGACAGCGGTCAGAAGCACCAGGACTATCAAGGGTAATGCTGCCTGGCTGGCTGTGATCTCTCTGGTCTCCCTGGTCAAGGGCAGCATAGGACTAATAGTGGGGAGGTCCATTAGTGTCGACTGGTTGAGCACATTGTTCCCTTTGGTCACATTCCTAGCTAAATACTGACATTTTCACAACTTAGGCCTCCTCTTCCAAAAGTAATTCGTCAACTTAGCATCACAGACAAGCATATAGAAACTTAAATGAAGAACTCTTCAGACAGGGAAAAGCAGGCCATGCTGCACTCGAAATGTTCATTCTATCTGAAATAAAATCACACTATATATTATTATGTTTAAAATACTATATTTTTTAAATAAATTAGAACCTGAATTAAAACAAGTGTCATCACGGTGTAAATATTTTGGTGCATGTGTTGCTTCAGATTTTAACCCACAATTTTGTCACCCATGATAATACAGACTAACATTTTAAGAAGTATTCCTACCAGCTCACATGTTAACACCAGAAATCAAAGTTGCTTTTTTGCCCAAAATGGAATTTGCCAGCTTTTCAGATGGAAGATAACCAGTTTTGTTATAGGAAATTATCTGATTCAGGCTTTAAGCTTGTTGGCTGAGCCTGATCACAGCAGGACGTTGTCCCATAAACCAGGCTGTAAAACTGTATTGGGATAATGGAAGGTAGTGGTTTTGCTGTGGTCAGCACTGTGAGGGAGTTTTCACAGATAAGGCTAATCGCTGTGCTTATCATCACAGTTGTGTGTTGAGATTGAAAAGCATATGCTTGCAATCACCCACATAAACCCACACAGGGAAAAGGTGAAATGTTCCCTCTTAGTTCCTTATGCAGAATCCACCCTTTTGTCTCCTGTCCTGCTACATCATGAAGCAGGACTCTGTGTGACTGTGCGTGTCTTGAATAATTGGTAAAATGGTTCCAGCATATGTCAATCACTCTTGGGAAGAAGCACAAAAAAATCCTAATTTAACAACGGAGCAGAGTGACTGATAGAAAACAGACTGGGATGCCCACGTTTACTTTGCTCTTTCTTTCATTCTCTTTCTCACACACATACACAGACAGACAGACAGACATAGACACACACGAACATACATATGAGTTTCACACGCATGCAGAAGTGCAATCTCTTCACTTGTCAAAAGCACCACAAAACTATGAGCTAGTCCACACCATTATGAGTACAATGAGAGGTCCCTGGCCCCACAAGTCCATACACAATTAGCCCCAAGGCCTGCCCCACTCCCACCATTGTCCCACACTCCACACACATACACAATGGCTACTCCAGGGCCAGGGGTCCCACTACGCAATTCCATCACACAAAGACACACACCAGTCCTTATCCTGACAGAGAGGAAAAAAAATGACAGAGATGGCAGGAGAAAAATTGCAACTCTTTAGGAGCGAAAGAAGGAAACAAGTAAGACACAAAGTGCAAAGTGTGAGTGGCTGGATGTTGTAATATATTAGGAAGGGACAGACAGTAGGCAATTATTATTGAGTTGTTATCACAAAAGCTTAATCAATCATTAGCAGAACCTTTAAGGTACTCAAAAAGGTGCAAACATGACTGTGTAAGTGGATGAGACATGACAAACCATGAACTCCCTGTCTGCTGACTAACGCAACCTGTATGATACTTTGCCTTGGACTAATTCCTCAGACTAAGTCAAACACTTCAAGACCAGGTAAACAGCAGTGATTAGATATAAACAGAAATTAAATCGAATACTTTTTAAAACCACAAAACCAACACTGATCTGCCAGCAACAACAGATGCAGCTACACCCCTGCCATTTCCTTCTTCATCACATCAATTCTAAATCAAACATAAACCCTGTCATCAAAGCTAATAAAGTGACTGTGGAAAACAGGAGTGCAAAGGGAAGTGTCCAGTGATGGAGAGAAAGGAGGTAAGCTTTATAAATGCAGTAGCTTACGGCAGGGGTCATAATCCTACATCACCAAACATCCTAGAAAGGGATGATTACATTTTTATCCTACACATATCCAGAGACTGCCATATCCTTCTTCATTCAAGAAATGTACTCACTGTAAATGATGTGATCTACACAGGTTAAGGGTTAAAGCTTGTGTCCTGATTGCAAATGCAGCAACAGCAGGAGATCAGACAGATCAGGACAGCACCATGGATTACCCAGTTAAATAATTCTGTTTAGAGGTTCTGTTATAAGATCAGATTTGTTGTTGCTTTTATTTGCTGCCTTTGAGGTTGAGCTGCTATGTTTACCAACTAGTGCTGAAAGGATTAATCAATTAGCTAATCAAACGAGAAGCTAATCATATTTAATTTCAAATAACTGAAAAAATAACATAAGAAAAGTTACAGATTCACAGGGGACAAGATTCTGTTTGCTTTTCTACATTTTAAGTGACAAGTAAATTAATTAGTAACCTTACTGATTATCAATAATTGACATTTGCTAGCTTTAGTGTCTTTAATGTGAATATTTGTTGTTTGTCCTTGTTTATATTATAGTACACAGTGTCAACTTACGGTCAAGGAGATTGTGAAGGGCATTTTTACCATCTTGTTACTTTTTAATGGATGAGAAAACTTATGAAGAAATTTAATTAGAGATTGTTGCAGCCATCTGTGTTTCAAGACTGCTGGACTAGGTAAGTGGGATCAAAACTTAACTCTGTGCCAAACTGTTTAAAGACTACCTAAAAAAGACCAAAAATTATGAATGTTAAATATTAATTAAGATAGGTTTGATGGCAGCACACACTTAACACAAACCACACTAAAGTAGGACCAGTTAAAGTTTTTATCTCTCACTGAATCGATGACAAACACATCAAACTAACTATACAAACACATACACTGTACACATCAAACTCATAATGTAAGTACAATCAATTTTTAGTGCCTTCCAGAAGGGCTTAAGCTATCTTCTGCCACACAAACACTTGGTTCCTTGTAATAAAAGGGCTACTTGTGGTGGGATGTAGTGTGATGTCATGGCAGCCTCCTCGGGGCTGCTGCAAGGAGTGGGTGTGTGTGCAGGAATGTGCAGGGTTGAGGGGCTGAGGCTGGGTGCAGCGGGAGTCAGGAGGGGACAGAGTGGGGGAGGGGAGGGGAATGTCCCAAGTAAAAAAGTTCCACACAGTTTGTGACACACACAGCCCAATGCCAAATGCTTACCAGGAACTAGAAAGGAAGTCATTACATTGTTCCCACAAGAAGAAACAGATGATTAAATATGTATATTTGTTTTATAAAGAGATAGTGAACAGTTACATTCAGTTGTTATTCACTAGATCTCTTGGCCTTAAATTATGCACAATTATGTCAGCTAATTAATAAATAATAAATTAATAAATTAATAAATATATATATAGTTTTGTCTCTTAAAAAATGGGTCATGCCAGGCAGAGATCAGTGACACTCAAGAAAATAAACTGAAAACTTGGCACAAATTATGGTACTTCCACTTCCCTCTTTTAACAAAAAAAAAATGCCTTGGCTTCTAGTGAAGGGAGCAAGAATAAACTTATGCAAGCATTTCAGGAATTAGACAAAATGACACACACTCAGACTTCAGCTGACTACTGGAAATCCCCCCTACTCTCACTTCAATATGCTGACAGGCCAAGTACCTGACAAAAGCACAGTTAATGGGTTGATATCAGCTTGTTCCGTGTATACCTTGCCAAATACAATCACCAGGAGGAGATGAGTCTTCAAGTAAATTATCAACACGTAGACATCGGTCTCTCTCAGTCAGTCACTCGAAAAAAGACGCTCATACGATGTTTCGAGGATTTTCAGTTTGTGTTCTGAAAGGTGCTGGATGGTGAAATAGGTTGTCAGGGTGACACGGAGGATGTCGCTGTAACAACTGTACAGTAGTTTAACCACTTCCTCTTGAACCGGAGTACAGTGCTAAACCTGCAACAGATTTGTGTATCCTATCTAGCAAAGCCCAGGACTATCGCACAATTTCTGAGCAACTAAATTCAACAGGTATTCGTGGTCTTTTTCGTTGGGAAGCGGATGTTGATAACTGTGTGGCTCGTTCATTAGTCAGCAGTGCAGTAACTGTTAGCTTTTACGACAACAACTATGGCAAGTAAACAAGAAAGACAATGATAAATAAAAAAAAAAAAAAAATCAGAGCAATAGTGACATAAACTTACCACTTTCTCCAGGTGTTTTCATTCTCTCTGCTTTGGCCACTTCGCCAGACAGCGAGCGGCTAAACTTGCTAAATGAGGATGAATTCCACAGAGTTGCCTGTGGAAAGAAAAGTCAGTCTCTCGGCCTCGTCCACCCCCTCTAGTTCCCAATCTGGAAAACTAGGTGAAGATACACGGCAAACTTTTGTAGCTACTGCCTCAGCGGGCTCTCTCTTCTCGAGCCGCGGCGCTCTCTCGGTCCGTCTCTCCGGCTCTCTGCCAACCGACCAAAGCGACCGAAGGGCTTCCTTTTCAGCGAGCTGAGCGGTCAAGACCTCGCTGTTGGGCCTCGCTCTTCGTAACTAGCAGCGTTGAAATCTGTTCAACTTGCGGCGGAAAACGGCCAACCGTCCCGACTCGAGCCAGCCGAAAAGCCTTTCCCTTTCTTTTAACAAGTTCTCTCGCTAACTGTCCGGTAGCTGTTTACTCCGTCTTAACCGCATCTTCGCCGCTGTTTGACATCTCTCCAACGCAAAGCTTTGTTATTTCTTTGACAGAAATTAACGTTGGAGAGGAACCTCTCTTTCTCTACAGACTTTTTTAAGTCCTCCACTCACTCTCACACCATTCAGTACTTGTCTCTCCTCCCCCCGTGCCTCTCTCCGTCCTCGGGGTGTCGTGTTTCGCTCGCTCTCTTCTGAGCGGGGCCCGCCCACACTGACGGGAGAGGAGGGGGGGCTAACGTGGCGAGTCACGCCCACTCACCACGAGCCGGGGCCTGGGCTGGCGTCACTGCAGCACGCGGCGTTGCCTTGGAGACCGCCACAGCGCGCTGCCGTGGTGACATCATATCCGAGTCCCACGATTCGAGAGAGGCGCGAGAGCGGCTCACCTAAAGGTGTCATTTTACGTCAGCCAGTTGTTAAGGTTCTAATTAGGCCCTTTCAAATCAAAATAATTGCACTTATTTAACTGGCAATTTAAATACGAGAGCGTCAGTTAGTGATTAACATTGAAAACAGGAAATTCATAGTCAGACCTGCATATCTTATCAACCTCTTAGGAATTATTGTTGAAATGAGGACAGTTAATTTACTCTGAAGAATACTGCTAAAAAGTTAGCCTCATAATTATATTTTAACTCTAATAAGTATAATTAAACTTCCTCCTCCACCTTAAATTGTGAGTACTTGGATGTTCGATTTTCATTGTGAGAAATGATATGGTTTACTCCAGGATGCTGTTTTTACATTCAAGTGCAGAAGAGGGAAAGTTTCTCTTTGCTTATCATCAATTGGAGTTTGTATGTACCAGAATTTTGTGATATCATCCATCATTGTCCAAATGCAACAAGTGTGATGTTAAAACTTGAAACTTGTGTTGCATTTAGTTGTCTATGCTGAGAATGGGCCTTTCAGTGAAGTGGGAGACATCTTGCATCTCGCAGTTAAACATTTGAAGATTAATCATTTTTCAACAAAGGAATACAAGAAGATGTGCTTCTAAGAATCTGTAAGTAGGAAAGATGTTTTCTAATTCAAATAAATAATCATAAAATGAAATCACGCTCAACATATGCCTTTCCCCCTAGTTTCTGACTCGAAAGTCGACAAAAACTAAATCCCTCAGATGGATAAAAGAGTAAAAATCCCACAGGTTATCAATAGTACACTGCCAAAAAATCTAAGTGAGATGATTCTATAGATAAAAGGGCCGAGACACTTACTTTTTCTCTCTGTGACTACCATTTCTTTCTTTCCTTTGGGATATATGCTACTGGATGCCAGAAACAAATCTGATATAGTTCTTCCAGCCTGTTATGGCTTTTCAACCTGTTACAATGAATGGATGACAAAGAGGCCTCACATGGTTCAGATTGCATTTAGTTATGTTATTAATAAAAACCAAAAGTCACAAAATAATCATCAGCCCTAATGGTCTCTACTGATGAAAATAGTATCAACCAGAACAGCGCAATGGCATGTTGTATATCTACAGAAGTAAATATATGTCAGATATGTCATCAAATAGGATTTATCAAAATGTCAACAGGTCATGAATAAGACAACCATACCAGCGGATCTGTGAGGCAGTACACTGGCAAAGTTGTACTTTTAGCTAAATGCTAATATGTGCATGCTAACAAGCTCACAGGGAAAGATTTAATGTTTGCCATGTTCACCAGAGAGTTAGCATACTTACATTTGCTAGCTAGTGCTAAAAAGCGAAATACAATTTATAGATTAGGAGTCAGAATTTTTTTTTACAATTCATGAGTATTCATGGGTATTTAACCATTTTTTTTCTGAATACACCTGGTAAATGTCAAGATATTTTAATCAATAAGGGAAACTTTGACCAGGGAATCCACTTAATTATTAGGATTAATTTTATGATGTCATGCATATCTGTGCCAAATTTCATGGAAAACTGTTTTAATTGTTGATAGTGTATCTGTCTGTGGAGTAAAAAATGGAATTCGCTGGTTCAGTGTGATTTCTTTCCAGTTCCTCCTGAACACAAATTTGCTAACCCATTATTCCCTGTTCCCCTTCCCTTTTTAGCTCATAGCCAGTAAATAGTGTGGTGGTGTGTATAAAACATTTCCTGGTTGTTATCTAAAACGTGACCTATAATTGTAATTAAATAAAATGTGAAATAAAATAAAAGCTGAAAACAGAAGTATTTGATATTAAAGTGATGGTTCACTAACCTACACTTGTACACACCCACAGCAACAACCACTTCTACTCTTAATTTTGATATCCACTAAAAAAAACCCTTAGCCTTACATAAAAGAAATGTAGACCAACAACTTCTTTAAATGAAAACGACACTGTAAAAATAAACCTGTGGTTGATTTGAATAGAGCCTGCATCCTGTTCCTCTATCATGTTGCACTTACTCCCTTTTTCACTTTTTAAGATGTAACCAGCTGTATCTGGCCTTCAGCTCATGACCCACATGCACAATGACCCAGTGTGAGCATTAGCATATGCTGTATGTATGCATGTCTGTGTGTATATTAAGCAAACAAACACAGAGCACAAAAACATCTGGTCATGTCATATGTAACTCATTCACTTGATCATTGTATGAGTTTAAAGCATGGGTTTGTGTGATTGTGAGGACTGGTGTCATGCCCTAACTTGTTTCCTGTCACCTCGAACACATTGACCTTCTGCTTCCTCATGTGCTGCTGATATGAAGCTGTTGTGTGTTATCCATAAGTGCATACGGGTGGGTGAGGCGTCATACATGGGAAGTGAAGTGCATCTCCTCTTTTGCCTTCTTGTACAGTGGCACCTGGCGCACGTGACGAAGGTTAATGTGTGAGTGTTTTTATCTTTTTGAGCTCTTCTTGACTGTGTTGCGTCAGCGATACACACCACTGCCCTGCCTTGTCAACAGGATAAGACAGCAGTAGTAAAACAAAGTAAACAAAGTCCCTTGACAGCAGTAATGTCCCTGTGGTGTGATTTACAAACAGGATTTCTCCTCCTGTCACTGGCCATTCTGTGACAGGCTCAGGAAACCCACTCTGCTCTGCCTGATAAGAAACTGAACCAACAGGAGGAAAAAAAGCATCTGAATTGGATGCTGAATCTTAGCATTCAGGAAACTGTTATCCTGTCCTCTTTGGAGTAGGAAATTCACTGGACAGACCTGTGTGGCATTTTCTCACACAGAGACTGACAATAGGTCAGTCAGCTGGGAAGAAGGGAGTTTTACAGCTCCCGTTTCACTCTGTTTTGCTGTCTCTGATGTGTTGTCATGTGTTTTGGCACGCATCCACCACATATCTATCTTTTTCCCATTTTCTGATGTCTGTGCTGCTGGTTGAGGTGAAGAGCTCTTGAACAGCCCCCGAGCTCTTCACAGAGAGAGAGAGTTAAGAGAGGGAGAAGAAATCAAAAAGAGGAAATGAGGAATGATTTAGGGATTAAGTGCAGGGTGGACTAATGGCTTCCTCTCTTTGATAGTCATGTGTGCATTTATATGTATGTGTATGTGTGGCTGTTTGTGACTCGTATGAAAACGCTCTATTGTAACTCAAGCACAGGAGATGACATTTACGGATGAATCTACAGCACAGTACATTCTGAACACTGATAAACACAGTGCTTCACTCAACACCCTCCCTCTCTCCCACCCAGATCCTCCTCCACCCTCACTCTGGCTGTTTATCCACCTCTCCTGTTTTCTCTCCCCCATTCCCACTATACTTGTATGCTTTCTCTGTCCTTTACAGTCCTGTCGTCTTTTACCACTCATTCATCCATACGTCCATCCACCCTCCCTCACTCTCACACCTCTTCTATTCCTCCCCCGCTCGATCCTCTGCCACCTCTCCATGCCTGCGTTTCTTCTCCTCCCTCACACTCATCACTCACTTTCTCTCCTCAGGTCATTATTTGAGCTACAGGCTCAAGGTTGATGGACTTATGAATTCAATATGTGAAAATGTACTTTACTGCTTGATGATCTCTACTATAGCATCAAAACAAAAGACTAATCAGATAAATGAAGACCTTAAACTCATCACCCTCAATCACAAAGAAACTTTTGTGATTTTAAATTTAAATGGAAATTGACAAGATCTGGTTCAATATAATCAGGGACATGCAGCAGACAACATACAGTACGTGTTTGTCCTCTAGTTAGTGCTAGCACTGTCTGTTTTTGTTGTTGTTTTAATGTATTTTTAATAGATTGTGGACCTTTTCAGTGCACTCGCCTGTAATAAGAAAATAATTGCAAATTTCATCAAAATATTACTGTTTGCCAATTAGTTTATTTATGGACATAAATCTTTTTGGGTTTTGCTTACAAAACCCAGAGAATAAGCATCTAACACGACAGACAAATATCAGTTAAACACACACAAGATTTTTTTCAGAAATTACCAAACTTATAGTATCTTTGAGCGCTCTAGCTTATGCAATGAAAAATGCATAAAAAACAAAAAAAAAAGTTCTGATATGTTGAAAGTGTTATTTGTCTGTTGTTGACTTAGCAGCATTTTAAATTTAAATAAAACCACAGTACTGTGTAATACAGGTATAAATGCCCCAAATAATCTTTAAAAAGTTGCATCTATTGAGAGATATAATATTTGTTTACTAGAAATGCCACATTAGAATAATTAGGTTGTAGACTATTTCAAGTTTGACACTTGTTTTTGCATGAAAAGGTTAATTTCCAATGTTTGCAGTGCATTCTTAACATTTTATGTTTTTTAATTGTCACATGCATTTGACCATTGAATTCAACCCGGCTGGATCTTGGCATGTGGACTTGATTATGGGTTTGACAAACAGAGTGTATCACAGAAGAGCCTTGTCCTATTGGTTCCACATCATCTGTAACTCCCTCTATCTCCCATCCCGCCCTTTTTCATCCCCTCCGTGCTTTATGTGACTCTGTCCGTTCCTAATCATAGTGACAGACAGACGCTCCGCAGAGAAAGACAGAGAGAATGAAAGGGAGAGTGGAGATTTTGTCGCTGAAGTGTTTGTGTGTATGTGAATACACGCATTCTGGTGGGTGTGGGTGTGAACATCCCCAGATATTTTCCTTATAGACTGAAACCCCTACCCACCCCCTATCCTTTCCACCCTTTATCTTATGAGTGCTAAGGGATGTGTCATCCCGAGCAGGAATGACTGAGATCTATACCAGAAAATCACAACTGACCCAAAGTTAGCTTACTAGTAAATCAAAAAAAAGACAGACTTTTTCCAATGCACGTCAGTGGTGCAACTTCACATCATACTATCCAGTCAGCACATGAACACACACCGGTTTCCTCTGCCTCCACTACACAGATGGCTCGGGTCAGTGTAATTACCGTGGACAATGGGTGTGGTAGCCCACTAACCAGTGCCACCACAGGCAATGCAAACACACAAACACACACGCACACACATGCATGTACACACAGAATTTTTTTTCAGCAACCAGTGGAAGCCAGGCAGGATTATAATTCCTGGACGGGGCGTTAAACAACCAACAGAGGTGTAATATGTACATAGGGTATGTGATGATTCATACTACTGGTGATGTGAACAAACACACACACACACACACACACACACACACACACACACACAGACATACATATGTACACACTCAGTCTCTTTCTAAGTCTTACCTTCTTTGGCTTTATCCTTTGTAAGTGCTCTGTTTGACCAGATTTCTAACAAATGATCTTACATAATCATAGGACTGGCTGTGGTTCAGGAGGTAGAGTGGGTTGTCCACTCAATAGAAGGTCGATAGTTTGATCCCCGACCCCTCTAGTCTGCATATTGAGGAGTCCTTGGACAAGACACTGAACGCCCAAATGCGTAAGTCTGTGTGTTAGTCTGTTCCTGATGAGCAGGTTGACACTTTATATGGAAGCCCCTGCCTTTAGCCAATAAATGTATGCGTGTGAATGTTGACATATAATGTATGTTTGCATTGTAAAGCACTAGGCCAGAAAAGCGCTACAGAAATGCAATCCATTAACCATTTAACTTCAGATGGTTTTGTATGAAACTCCTGCAAAGTTAAACCCTTGTTCGCCTTTAATTCTTCATGTGGAGAAACTCGACTGAGGAGAAAAAGGTTTAACTTCTCGTGTCACAGTGAAAGGAGAGGGGAAGATGGGTTGCTGGAGTAAAAAGGCGTGTGGGGTGAGAGCAGACCGGATGAAAGAAAAAGCCGGCAGCTGAGGGGACAACAAGTGCAGCAGGGTGGCAGTTAATGCCCCCCGCCCAACACAGACAGACACACACACACACACGCACACACACACATACAAACACACACCTCACTCACCCTCCAACCTCAAAACGGTAGGAGCAAAAAAGGACAGAGAGAGAGAGAGAGAGAAAGAGAGCAAAGCTGAGGAGAATAAGTAGTGGGAGAGAAAGAGAGGGAATAAGAGAGTCAATGGGTTCTTTGTCATAAAAGAACTTGTTTATTTTCAAGCTTGCCAGTCCAACTGTCAGGAGACACAGCCAGATATCACTCCCTCTGTCCCTGTTTTTCTCCTTCCTCACCCCAAACAGGCTCCTAAGGGGTCTAAGTTTAAACACTTTTTAAAATACAGTGATACAGCTTTCAGAGTTAATCAATATTTGCTTCTTTCCTCGGGACAGGAGTTGGAAAAAACATCTAGAATGTCCAACCGTCTACTCGAGACCCGAGGCCTCGACACAGTTATCCTCTGTCCACATTCTCCCTCCCTCCCTCTCTTCCCCAGCTGGTATTCGCACATGAGTAATGGGATTACCACAGCGAGTGGTGAGGTGGTGGAGGAGGGAATGAAGGGGGGGGAGGTGGAGGGTGACGTTGGAGGACAAGTGAGACGGAGGAAGAGGGGGGTCAACGTGAAGGCTGAGAAGGCAAAAAGAGGGGCCACCTGGAAGAGGCAGAAGACGACAAATGTGGGAAATGGTTTTGACGGTAGTAAACTGTGGCATTTATACACATACCACACACACACACACACACACACACACACACACAAACAATCTCACACACATTTATATATATAAATATAAACTTCTGACTTCTTCATGACAGCTCCAAATTTACACTGACCGATTACTTAGATTCAGGGCCACTTAAAGAACTTACTATTTTCCTCTGCGAGGCCCTAGACAGAAAAACCACACTCTC
>JAPZDZ010000025.1:8804289-8818569 GCA_029783805.1 Acanthurus tennentii
AGAATATGATTATTTCGACTTCTGTTGAACACAACAAGCTCAAGTTTGACCGTATAACTGTCATTTATTTACAACTAGATGTGTGTTTGATATTAAAGACTACAAAAGACTAAAGTATAACAGCTCTTAAGTGATTTTTTTTTCCCCTCAAATAATCAGATTAGTTTTCTGATTAATCATTTTGTTGACACATAAAAAAAAAATAAAAAAAACTTCCGTTTCCTTCCGACCAAAGTGACCTCATGTCGTTTTTAAGATCAGAAGTTGAAAACACAAAGAGCAAAGAGCCAGTTCTCACATTACAGAAGCTGGAATCAGCATATGAACAAGAGCCTAAATGATAAACTAATCACAGATATAGATGCTAATTAATTTGCTGTTGATCGACTATTGCTTATTTTTTCTATTTTCCAGTCCATGTTTGGGTCAATAAACCATCAGTAATGTGTGAAAATAAAATACTTGTGCTTCGTGAAAACAACCCACAGCCCTGAGTGTGATTAGTGTTGTGCTCATGGGTAATGAGCGCAGTGAACTCAGCGCTGAGTCGGTGCCATAGTTACCTGATGAGGGTCAGTTTTGACCCAGTCATCTCCACCTCCATCAGATGTTTAGAGTGGGTTAGAGTGTTGAGGAGCATATGTGTCATGGAAACAGTATTTACTATACATCAATAAATAGGTAAAAAGTAGTAAGGGTTTGTAAAGTAAAATAAATCAAGTGAAATTCAAACATGAAAGGTAGTTGTCCTTTCAATAGTCTGATTTAAACCTGTGCTCTTAGTTCAGGATGTGAATTCAGTTATTCATTACTCATTTCAAAATTGCATTTTTTTTTCTCAGATATCCTTGACTCCTATATTATTCTTTAATTTTACCCATTTATTATTTATAGTTTGACATATTATTGAATCTATTTTAAAAAAGTACTTGTTTTCATTGTCAAATTACATATTCGACATATTTCCTGATGCTTTTTGTCCTCCATAACTGAGAAGGTCAACAGACACATCAGCCAAGAGTGCTGCTTTATGTGGCCTCTGTTTGGAGAGATATTTGGTATGACAGCACCCTCCTCTGGCTAAATAACCACATGACAAGTCGAGCTACATTTCCTGTCTCCATGATGAAGTTTCCTCAAGTGAAGACTGATGTGCAGAGTTTTTTGAAAGAGAAACAAGACAAGAGGCAGCAGGAGGATCATCTGTACAGTTTTTGTCTCCTGTTTTATTTGGATGAATGAAACACTTTCAGTTACAAAAATGACTTAAAATGAACAACACTGTACAATGAACAAGTAGAGTTATTTTTCTCCTTTTTTTTTGGTTTTCAAGATAAATACACTAAAAGGCTAACTTGCTACCACAAGGGAGAAGAAGGGGGAGACAGGAAGGGTACAAAGGGGGATCGGAAGGGGGGGGAATGTCACAGGATGGAAGACACAAAGGGAGGAGTGATGGCAAACGTACCTGCACACATACGCACCTGCACACACACGCACACACACTCTAAGGAAACAAGCTGACAACTGTGACAGGGGGAATTAAAGCTACATGTATTAGGAAGTTGGCAAACAGTTCAGTTGTCAGCACACGCCATGTGTGAGGCCTTGTTGTTGTCCAGAGAACAAGGAATCCTTTTGTCTTTTTTGCAAACTGCTGTAGCGAACCACACCCAGCAAGCAGAACCTATCTCACACACACTCACTCACACACATACACAAACACACACACACACATACACACATACACATCCACAAACACGCTCACTCACAGGTGGAATTACAACCGACTGAGGCCGTCACCTCTTTAAAAGCTAACAACAAGAAACCTCTTTCCAGAGAAAAATCTTAAACTTCCCCTCGTCAATGTTTGACAGCCTGCTGGTTCACACAAGCATTTACACACACACACACACACACACACACACACACACACATAGACAAACATCCAGGGGTAAAGGTCAGACAGGTAGACGTTAGGACCAAACATTGGGAAAACCAAATGAAAAGGGGGGGAGGGGGAGGGATGATGGGAGTTTAAGCAGTACTCTCTGGCAGCACGAGCAGAAAGGACAAGAACTTAAGAAGGATCAGAACAGCTACAAAGATACCAAGAGAAACTTCATTATCATCATCATCATCATCATCATCGTCATCATCGTTGTCGTCATCATCATGATCATCATAATTATGAGAAGCTTAAGATTATTTTTCCAATGACAAATACTTAAAAATATACATTTCATCATCATCATCTTAATTATCATCATTATTATTATTCCCCTTTGGATAGCTGAGGTTTATGCTTCAAAGACCGGCTCGCTAGGTGACGGAGGAGTCAAAGGAGAGCAGACAGGGATGGATGGATAGAGAGAGAGAGAGAGAGAGGTGAAGGATGCAGTGGAGGCTTTGTGTTGAAAAGAAGGTCAAGTTAGAGCTCTTTGGTTTTAATCTTTAACATCTGACTCGCTTTGCTGTGTTGCTGGAGAAACCTTTGGACTAAAGCTGTATTGTAGAAGAGAGAGAGAGAGAAAGAGAAAGAAAGAAGAAAGGGATGGAGGAGAGGAAGAGCATTTATGTGTGGATGAGAGTGGGTGGAGGAAGAAGTAGCAGCTTGTTTTTTTTCTTGTTTTCTTCGCTCTGCTCTCTGTGTCTCTCATTCTCTCAAGCCTTCACATCCAGAGATGTTTTCATGATTACAGTTTATGATTCTCGTATATTAAAGTAACAAACACATTTTGAAGAATATGCTAAATCACCTTCTTGCCAAGAGTTAAATAAGATTCACACCAATCATATCCTAAAGCAACAGCCAGGATATGGCTAGCTTAGCTTAGCTTAGCCTAGCATAAAGCATGGAAACGGGGAAACAGGTAGCCCGTCTCTGTCCAAAAGAAGTGGAAATTATGAATCACGTAGCTGATTCAAATGGTTTCACTCCCATCACTTCATTTGTAGTCACCAACGACTCACTGCTGTACTCGCTGTTTTTCTAAGCAGGGTGAATGCATCGCACTTCAAATGCACCTGAGGACACACATCAGCATGCTGTCGTTCTGTCTTTATTTTAGGACTGAGTTATGTCTGTCTGTTGGTTAAAGGTGTTAGTTTCAGTGTGGTAAAGGACGAGGGTTGAATAAGCTTTGTTTTTAGCAGACATGTCCTAGCAACAGAGCGCTGTCAATTCATAATAATTATTGTGACTTTCTATGTCTGTCAGCAGGCCTTTAACGCACTGTGACACACTGTGAATCCAGTTTGAGCTTAAAACAGTGCTGTCAGTCACCATTGAAGCTACTGATCATGTTTCATTCATGTTATACATGTAACAAACTGACCTATTAGCATCTCTGGATGATTAAGATATCGCAAAGTTTCTTTATATGAGAGTTTGTATGAGTGGTTGGGTGTTGAAGACTTCCTGGAGTCTTGTTGTCTCCACTGGCTGCTGCTGTAGTTTGAAACTAACCCACAGATGTGAAAGAGGAGTCTATTCTCTCACCTCAGCTAGAAAATGAATAACTATATTTAACAGAAAGCTAAGCTACTCCTTCAAAGCCTTATTTTAAAGACGCTGTTGTAAAAGGAAGCCTCTGAGTTTGTCTCTCTTGCTTGCAGAGACTTTGATGTTGTGGAGAGAAAAACAACAAGGAATCTGTTGGCGTAGAAGCCACACAGAGGAAAGTGGAGTTTCTGAACACTCACACAAACATCAGGGTTTCAGGGAGTGTGTATGTCGTGCTCGATCCCATGGCGGGGCATTGACTTTGGTATCATTCACTAAGGGGGTATCCCCACCACGGAGACCTACACTTTACACCTGGTCCCTCAAAGCCTCAGGTTCACAGAAAAGTGGTCAGAAACGCAGCAGAGCAGAGTGCTGCAGCTCTGCTTCCCATTTCCTCTGAACACACAGAGAGCAAAACAAGAGAAAAACAGACTGTCAGGGAGAATCAAGTCCGTTTGATCACGTGCACACTTCTTCCTCCCAACGTCTCAACACACACCGAGTCGTGAGAAGTGTCTGTGTGCGTCACCTAGTAACCCCGGTCTCAGCCGTTCCCCGGTAACCTGCCCTGTGGCGCTCCCTGATACACATGGACATCAACTGGTCATTCGCCCCCTCATCAGGCAATGAAGACCTGAAGGCAAAGAGAGGGCTTCGGTGACCTTGGTGATAAAGTTGCTCTGAGGCACGAAGCTTTTTAAAGCCAAAAATTGATCCAGATTTGATCCTAGATCTGTGCCAAAGAGCAGCTTTAAACCCACAACAGTCCGTGTTTGACAGGGAGGAAGCGCTGAGGGTCAGATGTGAGGAGAGGGCTGTGTTCAAAGCTCAACACAGACAGCGGGGGGTGTTTTCCAGGGGGACAAAGTGTGTGTATGTGTGTGTGCGTGTAGACCGGAGCACGAACCAGTGCGGCCCCTTTGACCTTAAATGGCACCTTCTGAATCCCATGGAGAGAACCTGCAATCTATTCGATGATCTGTTACCTCCCAGATCAATCCCTCTGTGTTTTACCTCCATTAGGACAACGACCTCTGACCTTTGACCGGGCCTTACTGTGTCTGCTCCCGCCACACGAACACACCGTCCACACGTACCAATCTCGGTACCCTGATCCCCACTCGAACCCCGCATTTTAAAGCATTCATCTATTTGGTTTATCATCAAAGAATATGAGGTATATGATGAACTATCTCTCTTTTACATCCTACAATGGATGAAGAAAAAAGTTTAAACCAACTTATAGAAAAGTGGAAAAAAAAGAGATTTTAAAAAAAAGAGACAAAGTGAGAAGTTAGAGGGCAATTTACGGCCAAGAATCCAAACTCACCCTCTTTCTCCCTTGCCCCCTTCTTTCCTCTTTATCATGTAAAAAACTTTAGCCTTTGCCCCAGTTGATCTTCTTCTTTTGTGTTTTTTGGCTGTGTAGCTGTAAAGCTTTCAGTTTGTTCTCCCTGTGGAGAAAATATAGAGAACAGAGGCAGCACTGTGTCTCAAAGAGCACCTCATGCTCTAACTCAGACACACAAATCATATTTATGCTCTCTGCATTGAAACAGAATTTTAACTCGCCTTTTTTTTTTTTTATCTCATAAAGGCATGTGTTTGTCCAGAAAGTCCAGATTCTTTTTATTCTCCTTAAAAAAGTTCTGTCAATTATGAGGTGGTCGTCCACACAGTGCTGCCTCTCACTACTGTGAGCTCCCCCTCCCGTTTGAGAGGAGCGTCAGCTCAGTGAGGAAGAGGATATCTGTATGGCTGACAGTCCAATCAGCCATATTCTCTTATTAAGCCCCTACAGGACCTGTGGTTGCATTTCTGGTATTATTTGGTTTGAAGAAGTAAGAAAGAACTTCAGCAGGTGGCAAAAAAAACCCCATCACAAATACATTTCAGAATGTGAAAAAAGCACCTCTAGAATAAATTAAGAAATAAATAGCAAGGCAAAAAAAAAAAGATAATAAGCAAATAAATCAACTCTACCCTGAATAAATAGTACAATCAAAAAGTCTAAATCATCTTTATAAGGAGAAATAAAAAGTCCAAAGAGAGATAGTTAAAATTTTTGGTCTAAAATCAAGTTATTATCATCAATGTTTTTTAGGATCTTTTTTTTTCTCAAAGTCTTTTTTGTAAGTTTTTTCTTTTTAATACATTAGCGATAAGTAAGCAGTAGAACATAGATCTTTTTTCTACAAAATCTATAGAAGCACTAACAGATACATTCCGTCTAAGAGTCAATGTGGAGAAAAGGTTTCACCCTCACGGTGCAAACCCCACATCTAAAGTTTGGTTCGTGAAACGATTCTCGTGTGTCGACTGTTTTTCTGATGTGGATCAAACCAAATATTCTTTGGATATGTTTACGTCCAACTCTCAAACCCTCAACTTGCCCGAGGCCCCTGCTGTGTGTATTATTCTGTGTCTGAAGCGTGTTTTAATGTTGCCGGGGTCAAAATTAATGACAAGACATCACTGCAGACCCTATTGGTTTTCTTTTTTTTTGCCGTCTGGCCTCCCGTGAACACTTACGTACAGATAAACGCAGTTTCACCTCAGACAAATCGACTTTGAGCCTCGTCTGCGCCCTCATGCAGAGAAGGCAGCTCCTGTTCCTCTCTACTGTGTTTGGTTTGCTTCAGTATTTGGTTTGGCAATTTTTAAGGTTTGCTATTCAACTCTTTGTTTTTGGCTTTTTTGTGTGTCTTTTTTTTTTATCTGCCAAGACAGTCTGTTTCTTTATCTAATAAAAATCTGGAAGCTAAATTTTCACAGTATTTTTTCCAACCACCTGATAAAAATCTCTAGCACGACTACGAAAAAAATAAGGAGCTCTTGTAGTAAGTAAGCGAGTACGTTATTCCAAATGAGTAATAAGCACTAAAGTACAGTACATAAAACGGCATCAAGAGACACAGCAGAGATAAAACAATCAGAACCAACCAACAGAAAAATAAAAACAGATTTTTCAGAAGATTTCAGTTCAGTGAGGTCATTTGCGTTTAGCTCCATCCAGGACCAGAGAGCTGAGCTGGAGCGAGTGAGAGGCGGAGGAGGGGAGGAAATGTCTGTCCTTCTTTTGCTCGCCTGCCCGCCTGCCTGTCTATCCATCCCTCCATCCATGCTACACAGTTTCAGGGTGGGGGGGTGGGAGTGCTGCAGCCCTAAAAGCTAACAGACAGACAGACAAACAGACAGACAGACAGAGAGAGAGAGAGAGAGAGAGAGAGAGAGAGAGAGAGAGAGAGAGGCGACGGCTTCTCTTCCTTTCAACACCTGCACTTTGTCCTCCTCCCCTCCTCCCTCCAGCCACATTTGGTTAGGGTTCTTTTTGGTTTGCTTCTGTCATTCCTTGGGTTGTGTCTTTTTTGGTTTGGGTTTATTTTTGGTATCCTCTTACAAAAAAAAAAAAAAAAGGTGTGACGCCTGCTCCCCTCACGACAGTGTGTCCCTCCTTCGCCTGTCCCAGAGTACCCTTCTTTCTGGGGGTTCGGAGTAAAGGATCAGTTCCCTAAATAAAGCTTCCCCCGTGGGTTTTCTGGACGGGCCAGGTGAAGGGGTTTTACACCAGGGGGGGGCTTCTAGTGGTAATGTCTTGTTCTCAGCACCCCCCCAACCCACCCCCGATGTGTCTTTATTGTGTTCATATGTCTTGGCTGAGACTCTTTAAGAGGAGCTTGAGACAGCCTTGAGAATGCTTTGGTTTCCATTTGAGAATTAATGGCAGTCTGAGGTGGAAAATGACAGTGAAATGTGATTGATGGGGTGATGATGGAAACAGACAAATATCAGTAAACATGTCTAGACAGACAGGTGTCGGGGGCGTCTAAGCTGTTACACGAGGCAGGAATCAGAGCCAGCTGTGACTAAACTTGACTTTATTGACTTATTTAGCCCTCAGTCTCAACAGATATTACTTTAAATCTCCAATCACAGCCCCATTTCATACTGTGAAAATGGTTGCCACTCTTAACAAACGTCATTTTCAGTGTGTGAAGTTTCCAGGGCATGTTCATTTAGCCGCAGAGTCACCCATAATGGGTTATCTTTAAGAGTGAGGAAAGAGCGGTCTGATTAAGAGCACAAAATGTCACATGTTTACCTCTCAATAAATTCATTCACACCTGAAAAACAACTTGCAGTGTGCCAACTCTATTTCGGATCTGCAGCACTTGGTGAGAACTAAAAACAAGCATCTTTTCCATCTTCGCCATCTTTGTTCCTGCAGAATAGTCACGTTGAAAACAAACAATGAAGACAATGATGACAATGATGATGAAGCTGACACTGATGATGATCGAACCCCAAAAGCTAAACGCTAAAAAGTCTGCAACAATAAATAGGCGCTGGATTGTAAAATGACACTAATAAATAATGAAAAAAAAAAAATCAAAATTTCAATTGTACTTCTTAAAGTGTAAAAAATAGATACTGAATAAAAAGCCTCTGTCAAGGAGATCTGAAATAAAAAGGGGAGAGGAAAACTATTCTATGCTCTCAGAACCAGAGGTAGGTAAAGAGACTAACACATGAAAATACAGCAGACATGGCAATCATTCATACATGAGCTCATGACTCGTTCAGTAACAATCTTTTATGAAATTATCAAAAATATCTAACATGAAAACCTATAAGAGACACATGATGCTGACACAGACAAGATGAGTCAATGGCAAGATGGGTTGAATCTTGATGCGTGTGTGTGTGTGTGTGTTTGTGTGTTTGTGTGTGTGTGTGAGTAGCAGTAGCAGTACAGTCCTGGTCCTGGATAGCTTCAGTATTTACACGTCCTTTGAATAAAGCTTTTCTCTCCGTATTTTTGGTTTTTGGTATTTGGGATTTTGGTATGGTTGTCGTTTTTTTTTTTTTTTTTTTTTTTGTCATTGTGTATTCCTCCTCCGCCTCCTCCTCAGGTAAATTTTTGGTTTCAACTTATCCTCCCTACTCCTCTTCCTTCAGACCCGCAGCTTTTCAAAATAATTAGAAAAAAGGAAAACGTGAGCACAGTCCTCCTCTCTGTAATTTTTTTGTCCTTGTCACCATTCCTTTGTCACATAGTAAAGTTATCTTTTGACATTTTTGGTTTATGCACCCGGACATGCATCTCTGCCGTCTCTTCCATCTCTTCGTTAAAGAGTCATTGGTTTGTTTTCCTTCAGAGAGAAAGAGTGGAGAGGCGTCATGTGGATATCGTGTGTTATTGACAAAAAAAAGGTCCCACGTTGCCTCCTCCCCATCTGTTTGGATAGATAAAGATTTTTGGTTTCAATCTTCCCCTTTCCCCCCTTCTCCCCTCTTTCATTTCCTTCTCTCCCTCTCTCCTCTTTCATTCTGTGTATTTTTGGCATCGAAAGACTGGGAGAGAAAGAGAGAGAGAGCCATTGCGAGGAAAATAACGGAAGAAGAGCGCAAGAGAGAGAAAGAGATAGCTTTGGTGTGAAAGGCGAGGTTCTTGTTTCCTTCTTCCTCCTCCTCTCTGATTGGCCCTTTGGCGCGGTCACTCAATCTTGGCTCCGCCCAGAGATGGCGGGCTGTGTGCCATTTCGCTGGAGGAGCAGGAAGAGGCGGGGCTGGAGCAGGGGGAGGGGGAGCAAGGGGTGGGGCTGATGCTGCTGGCCGAGGGGAAGGGGGAGGGCTGGGAGGCTTTGGCTACGGCGGCGCTGATCAGTCCAGCGCCGGGATTCTGGCCCATGTGGAGGAGGGCAGGGTGGTTGAGGAAGAGGGAGGAAGGGAGGCCCCCTCCCTGGCCCCCAGAGGCCCCCAGCATCACCTTGCTGCCCCCCTCAAGACTGGAAAGAGGCAGCTGGCCACCACTGGCTGCCAGGGCTGAGGGAGGAGAAGAAAAGAGATAAACGTTGAAAAAACATTCCACCTAAACAATATACAATGAACAAAATTATTGTCAGATCCATCAAAAAGGTAAACAGCTGCTTTTCTTTTTTATCTGATTGCTAATTTGGTGTATTTTAAAATTTCAGAGGAAATATAAGTGCTTTTGAGCAGTTGCCTACGTTGTAAAGTATTTAAATTTATGTTTTGAGCCTATCACCTCAGTCAGGCTCCCTAATCTACCACTACTCAGGTTAATCATTTCCTACAGAGCACAGCAGGCCAGAGAAGGTGCCTGAACTTGTTGCTTTCAGCAGAAGTAGTTGGAGAATAACCGTCACCACCTCTTTCAAAATGAAAGCACAGGGAGGGGCCACGGGTGCTCAAAGTGCAGTTATTCTTTGCATTTTTTTTCCCTTTTTGAGTTGATAAGCGTTTATCTTTTCCAAAAATCACAATTAATACTATATATATATATATATATTGTGCTGATGAGGATAACGGCTTGTTGTAAAAACTGAGTACTGTCTAACGTCTGTTGCAGGACAGTTTTATGGGATCAGATACAGCAATGCAACAGGTACGCTGACATGAGCGGTCGGTTGTTATGGAAACGAGGTTGATGTTTGGCGGGGAGCGGTTTTTCACATGGTGCATCTTTTCGCACACAAGAAGCGACATGTGAACACAAGCTAATAATATTTGTGATCACAAGAGCAACAGAAGAGTAGATTTTTTTTATTCATGGCAGAAAAAATCACTCAGCACCCCTACGACTCACAGCTCAAAATGTCTTGTGGGGGCTCTGCATTTTGGTTTGTTGAGGCTACTTTTGGTGAAGAAACTGTGATTTCTGCCTCCTCAGTGATCGATCTCTTGCTGTGTGAGTGTTCAGCATCAAAGTGGTGTGAAATGGTGAGTCCATCATGAAGCTCTGTGACTCTGAGACTCTGACACCAACATGGATTGTTGTCTCTGCTGTAAAACAGCCGCCATTGCCGATTTTAAAATCTGCCTGACGTGACTGAGGTACAAATGTTCACAGACGAGGTCATGCATTAAAGTTTTATTCCTGTTACTTTTAGTCACATTCGCAGACTTCCTTCCTCACTCTTTGACATATCATGTAAAGGCTTCCTGTGTTTTCTCAGAAGTCATAGCAAAAGGCGTGCAAATAAGATGCACCATAACCTTAAACAAAATTGCAGATTTCTCTGAGGGAAAACATTGTTGAAAGCATTTGAGACACAACTTCACAAATATATATATGATAAAGACCTACATTTTTTCTAAACTTTTAAATTTTTCTTATCATAACTTCAGTAAAAGTATAAATAATTTGCATAAAAATATACTTAGAGTACTAAATGTAAAAGTGCAGGTGGCCCATTTAAAAATAAATTGATGTTTCACTTTACTATTGCAGCTATAACAGGTGTAGTTAATTTGTAATTACTTTGTATACTGCTGGGTAGATTAATCTACAGCATGACATTGTAACTGGTTAAATTGATAGACTGAACTAAAGTAATCAAATAAATGCAATGAAGTAAAAAGTTACCAGAATTTAGTGGAGTGAACATATAGAGAAGCAGGAAACAGAAACACTCAAATGTGCCTTAAAATTGTACTTAGGTACATTACTTGAGTAAATGTACTTAGTTACATTCCACCACTGCAAACAAATAAATGAAGCACAACAAACATCCTTAATAACAACGTACATTCGCACATTTTGGTGAATCTTGACTCGACTGATGATGAAATGAAGCGATGAAAGGCTTAAGATGAAATGAGACAACACAGACGCATACACACAATCTTAACCTTATCGACCTCAGTCGCACACACACAAACACACACTTGATGGGATGGATCAATGGATGCAGATGGCAACATATGACACACAAGTCACTCTTTTCCTCCTCAACTCTCTCTGTCCTCAGCTGCATTGCACTGAAGATGAGCAAAAACTCTCCACTGCTTATTCATCCATGTCTCCAGCTTCAGTTTACCAGTGCGATTTGATTCACCTACCATGCATAACTGTATTACTCATCATCACACTTCTCTTTTTGATGCGTCTCTCCCCGCCTTCTCACCCTCACGCCACAAAGTATGATTAGAAATTAGCTCTGCTGATGGTGGTCGGGGCTGTTCTGTGGTCATTTCTGCAGGATTGCACATGTTGTTGTTTTTTTTCCCCCTCCTGCGCTATTCTTGTGTTTTCTCAAGTGTAGGAAGGTGTGTGTAAGAGGGGTTGTGTTGTGTACAGTACGTGGCTGGAGTTTGAGCATTTATGTGTGTGTAGGAGTGTGTTTGAGACAAAGGTTTGTGTTAAGGTTTAGGAAGAGGGAGATGTTTTGCCAGTGTGCTGAACATAAAAAACTCTTTTATGGGTCTTTTTATGTATTCTGTGACCCTGAGATTTTTCCAGATATTAAATTAATAAAGTACACCTCCACCTCAGCCTTGACCTCTAAACTATATTCTGCTTATCAGTGATGCTGATGTTAAGTTTTGTGTCTTTTTTTCCTTTCACTCTCCTGAAATAAACCCATCCCAGCCTCTCTTTTTCTCTCACGCACACTCACACACCTTGGATAGTGGCCAGGGGATTGTTACCGAGGAGGGCTTGGCTCATCCCTGTGTTAACTCCCATCACAGTGTTCCTGTTGTGTCACACACACACACACACACACACACGGACACACACACAGCACCAAGCATATATACAGACAGAGACAGGCAGAGGAGAAAAGGTGAGGAAAAAAAGCAGGTTTAGCAGCAAGGACGAGCGGAGGGCAAATTCAGCCCCGCACATACAGAGAGCAGTAGTTTGCTGACAGATGGCTGTACAGGTGTAAACAAGAGGTAAGAAATACAGAAAGAAACAGAACATCTTGGAAAATATTATAAAACACCAAATTCTTATTATCTATGCATTTATGTTAAAGGACAAAAATGATTTAATATATAGAAGCACAGCAGGTTGAACCTAACAAAGGTGTATTGTAGTGTGTACTGGCATGTGTGTCTCTGTCGTATTCACCTCAAGTTTGCAGCAAAATCGGTGATGTAGTTAGACACGTCACCGTTCTTTTTACCCATACGCCATAAGCTGTGAAAACAAGAACCACACACACAAACACACACAGGGTTATAAAGCACTGCTGCACAGCGGGAGCAGTAGCGCCCAACAGCATGTTGAGATATCAGTGTGTGTGTGTGAGCACAAGCAATTACCGTGCGTGTGTGTGTGCTGCAACCATTTAACTACAAACTGCAGGTGAACCGAGCATGTTGCAGTGCAGGATTCATAGTGAGTTTGTTAAAAAAAAAAAAATTAAAAAGTTTTGTGTGAATGTGATTAGTAGAAACAGTGGTCTTTATATTCATGATTCGGATGAATTTTAACTTAAAAAACACATCTCAATGTATAAGATGTATAAGATGTATATATGTATGTGTGCATACATTTTAATAAACACAAATAACAGTTATGTACACTGTACATCATGCAGAGTGTCAGGGACATTGATTATGAAGGGAGATGTTCTTCTTGCTTTGTTTAAATAAACATTTCAGTTAAAAAACAAAAAAAAAATGAATTCACCTGCACTGAATTGTAAATGGAAAATATGTTTATCATTGCTTTACACTATCTGTGTAACTGTGAACACTTGACTGCTTATTTCATTATTATATTGTATTGACGAATTGTGATGAACCACAACATCGCTGCAATTGTTTATTAATTCATTTGTGTTGTTTATTATAGAAAATATTTGGCTGTTATTTTTTTTAATAAATTTGGCTGCTTTGAGAAAATTATTGGGATGGAAAACATCAACCAACAAAGCCAACCATGTTGGAAGGCTAATGTGTTTGCTCTAAATGACCACGCAGGAGGGCAAACACATTGTGAAAAGCCAGCCATAATAGAGAGGGATAATAATGTTTAAGTATGAGGATAATGGCATATTTTTTAGACAGCTCTTCCAGGAAGGCATTCATCCTGCGGCACTCATTTCCAAACAATAAAAGTGGCGGAAATAGATTTCTAAAGAATGAAAAAGAGGGGATTAAGAAATGTTGAAATTCTGCCACAATTCCTTGTTTTTTTTTTCAGAGAAACACTGGCCCCAGTTAAGAGAATATTGCTTAACAACCTGCCTATAATGAACAATAAATCAATCTAAAAATGCAAAATATCCCCAAAGTTAATCGGAAATTTTCATTGTTTTTATGAACTAATTCTTTAAAATCCCAAACTTGCCAGACCATGACCACTGTAGAGTACGTGACTGGGGAAACCCCGGTGGTGCGTTTAAATGTCTCATGGTCTCTTACCCTGTGTTAAGGTTGAGTGTGCTGTGGCTGGGAGTGGCTGGACTGGCCGTGCTGCGGGGAGGAGGAGGAGGAGTCACCGGGGAGGGTGCGGAGCTGAGGGAGGGGTGGGTGGAGGTGAGGCTGGAAGTCAGGGGGCAGACTGGGGACATGGTGGTCACTGTTGTGCTGCTGAGACTGGTCACGGCCTGCGACAGCTGGCTGGACATCTGGCAGAGAGAAAGAGAAATTCATTATATTTTTAAAATTATAATTTTATATTTAATTATAACATATAATCATGACACTTTTTATAACACTTTTTAAATGTATAAGATTCATTCACTTAAATATATTTGATATTTACCATGTGAGGGCTGTAGCAGGGTGGTTTGTGCGTTGGTGGGGCAGTAGGGGGCTGGCTTGGCAGGGGAGGGGTGGCACTGGTGGGATTGATGCGTTTCTCTTTCTGCCGGCGGTTGCAGAACCAGACCCGGATCACCTCCTTCTCCATGTTAAGCTGCTCAGCAATAAGCAGGATCTCTTCTGAGGTAGGCTTCTGGTTCTGCAGGCAGAGAAGACAGGAATTCAGACTGTTTCAGCAGAACTACGTT
>JAPZDZ010000025.1:8843330-8858234 GCA_029783805.1 Acanthurus tennentii
AGAGTTGGGTGTTTAAATATCTTCCTATCCTGCTTTCTTCCCTTTTCTTTCCGATCATTTTCCCGCTCTACCCACACTCACACTCCTCTCAGTCTTGTTGCGTTCTACCTTCGTACGCCCCTTCACCCCCTCCCTCTCCTCTCTTTCTCTACCTCCCTTGCCAGGCCTCTCTCTCTTTCTCTCTCTCTTCTACTCTGTGTATTGATTTTGCTATAAGCGGTGTCCCGTTTGCGACAGGTTAGCACAGACAGACAAAGGCAGACTTCATCAACCAGCGTTAAACACAGGAGCCACGTCCTCAATAATCACTCCATCACACAATAGATGACGAGAGAGAGAGAAAGAGAGAGAGAGAGGGAGGAGAGAGGAGCATGTCGAGAATATTGCCAAATAGCAAGCGGAGGACTGAAGGAGGAAAAAAAGCATGTTGGAATATTTTCAAGGTTGCATTTGTTGCATTAAATTTGTAGGAAGTGCAGGGAAATATTCCATCGTCTGGATCAGAAGCTGCAAAATTTATGCATTAACACGTGCACAAACTTGTCTTATGTATAATAATTTGTTATTCTGGTCCCCCCATCTTTGTTGCATTTGTCCTTTTTTTCTCACATATTTCATTAAAACTTGGCATACGTGTAAGTTCTCTGGGATGTTCAGTGCAACACTGGCTCTAATTAGTATCTTATTAAATTTTTGGTTGGTTCCAAAGGAGGAATTTTCTTCTACTAACCTCATTATAACAGCCAGAGTATGCGGACTTTGCTGGTCTTTTTAACACAGACTGAATATTATGTGTGTGTGTATGTGTGTGTGTATGCATGTGCACGGCTGTGTGTGTGCATTTATCTGTGTGTGTACTCAGACAGTTTTCATCTCCACTTAATCTCCTGCTCCTAATTCAGAGTGTACATTGAGCCGCCTAATAGGATGTGACTGGAGCGCCTGCTGCAGCGCTAGCTAGCTAACCGCTAATGAGCGGGCCGCCACAGCCGGAGAATCAAAGCGCTTCATCAGCACTCCTAATTACTGTAAACCTCGTTAGCTGGCTGTAGAGCTAACATCTGCTCTCGCTAACAAAGTACATCCAAATATAACACGGACCTGGCCTGGTGTGCCCAAGTGTGAATCAAAGACCGCGCTGCTACCACACCCAATGATTTCATTGTTCTAGTCTGTGTTGCAATTGTAATGACAAAGGAGGAGGTTTGTTACAATTCAGGCTGGAATGAAAAGTCCAGGTTCATGATATTTATATTGTAAAGACAATAAATACACATATTTTTTGCACTGAGTGTGGTTACAGAGGGCTTTTAGAGAGCTGGCTTGTGATACTCTCTGGTACACTGAGGTCTGAGGGTGCTAATGTTGCCCATCTATGAAGCAGCAGGTGTGTGGACAGCAGGTTTCCGTGTAGCTCTGTCTGTTTGCCCGCTCACCCCCTCTCTATCTCTGATCAAAGCACTTCCTTTAAAGCCTCCCTCCCCAACCACCACCACCTTCTGCTGTTTCCCTCTTCCTCCTCCACCTCCCATGGCCTCCACCTTCTCCCCCCATCATAATTTGACTGATGATTACACTTGTCACTCAAGGCAGCATGTGGCCAATTAGGAAGAGGGATGATGGAGAGGGGAGGGGCGAGCAGGTTGCGATGAAGGGGGGTGGGTAGTAGGAAATTCGGGTTACAACTTTTCATCGCTCCTTCCACTCAGGTCAGCCTTTTTAGCTCTTAGCTGTAGGAGAAACAAATATTCGTTTCTGTTCAATTTTCCTTAAGAGACTCAAGAAACATCCAAGAGCCGCTCTTTCTTTCTCTCCTTCCGATGCTGTGGCCTTGTCTCACACTCTCTTGGCCACTTCAGTATCTCTCCATGTTCCAGGGTAATCACAGACTCATTTAAGTCACTTTTGTACACTACCTCTGACTGGTGGTTAAGAGTGCGACCGCAGACTAGGCTTTTATGGGCCTTAATGTGTCCTACAGACACTTTGGCAACCAGGCTGCTGCTGCTGAAGATGCGAGGAGAGAGAGAGAAAGAGAGAGAGACGACAGGACATACAAGGCCAACAGCCATGGCGACTTAACCAGGCTGAAAAAAGGGGGAACGAAAGAGGATGAAAGAGGAGGGAGGGAGAGGGATGGGCACAGCAAAATGGACAGAACATGGGAGCGTCAAAGGAAAGGGGAGAGAGGTCACTTAGTCACTCCTTCAGCACCCCCCACCCCGCGCCTCCTCCCTTGTCCTCTTTAAAAGCAGACAAAGGGACAGAGGGGTGCAGCCCTTGTACAGAAAAAGGAGGGGTTCATGCCTCCCTCAGTCATCCCCCCTTTCTCTTTACCCTCCAATATATTAACAAATAACCAGTGAATATTGTTGCTATGAATAGACGCAGGTAGAAAGGGAGCCTAGCTGGAGAAATTAGCACCACACTGGATGTGTTTCAAAATTTAAAATGGAAATCTGGGCAGTATAAACACTATATTGAATGTAGTTTTTAAGTTAAAAACCAATCATTTGTCATTTTTGTTAACACTTGTGTATTTTTTATAATCCTGGCATTTGCTTTTACAAGCAATGAGAAAAAGAATGGGACTATGCACTTATAAAAGAAAGGCAGAGCAAGAGAGATTGCACAAGGGAATGAACGGGAGAAGAGGTGGTGGAGTACAACAGATTAATTTCAGAACAGAACACTCCTGCCAAGAGAAGGATGGAGAGCAGGAAGGATAGAGGGGATAAAGAAAAGAGAAAATGCCTAGAAGAGAAAGAGAGGAGGGAGATTAAACATGCATTCAACTCTCTCAAAGGGCTGCGCTGCTTTTGGAGAGTCTCCATTGTGTGTATGTGTGTGTGAGCTCTGTGCGAGTGTCTGTGTGTAAGCACTCCAGAGGGTGCATTTGCGATGATGTGACATTGCTTATAGCAGACATGTTCGCTGCCTCCACCTCAAAACCCGATCGGTAAGCACTCTCGTACAACCTCACTCTGAAGGACAGCAGCGGAACCCCAAAGGTTAATAGGACCCCTTCATTACCATAAATCTTATCAGCTAAATGAAATGGAGAGAAGGACCCCTGATTTAGTCCTCCGCTCTTATGGGCTAAGGGGAGACACCCAATCAAACCCCTGGTTTTTATTGGTCTTTTTTATTATCTAAATGTACTGGCACATGAGCGGGGTGGCAGAGGTGACAGCCTGCGGCAATCAACAACAAAAAAAGACAGCGGCAGTGAAAACTCATTGTTGGTCTGTTTATGAGAGCGCAGTGATCTCAACTAATAAGACGGTCCAGACGTTGCATGTTTTGCTATAAAGAAATGCTTGAAGCTTTGGTCCCTCCAACCGGGGGAATGCAGCGAGTGTGCTGCTGAGGCTTTGCACCGTTTTTTGAATAAATCAGGCAATCTTAGGTGAAAAATAGCTCTAAAATCAACTAATCAAGTCTCCAATATGGTCAGCGGGAGTTCAAAGGCTTGTTTTGACTGCCTAGTCTGATGTGGGTGATTGGTGGCATGTGGCGCAGCCCACTCCAACCCTGATCACAGCCAGGCCACCACTGGCCGAGCGTCCACACAAACACACACACACACACACACATAGGTCAAGTATGCTTGAGTTCTCCCTATGTGCATCGTATGTATTGAAAGAGAGAGAGAGAGAGAAAGAAATGAGAAACACAGAAAGAGGTATAAATCAATAGCCAGAATGGAGTCAGGTGGTTTGTATGTGTTTATTCCTGCTGATGTGTTGATTAACTGCTTGCACACACACCTACACATGCACACACACTCCATCTATCCCCCTCTGTGTGTGTTCTCCAGGTGATAGGTCTGATTAAGTGGCCTGCTCACCCGGCCTCTGATTAGGACTAATGCTAGGCTGTATTTCACTGGACACAGCAACCAAGTGCACAAAATTATTCCTCCAAATGCAAGTGTGTGTGCGTTTGTGTGCATGTGTGTGCGTGCCCGTCTAATGATGTAGTGTGCAGAAAACACATTCAACAATAATGGATGCTAATGTAAATGCTACTTATCAAGCTCTTTAAATGAATAGGTTTCATGATATTCCCACTGTTTCCTGCTGTGAATGCTCCAAGTGTCTTTGTTGGAGTATGCATATTTATGTAAAAGCATGTGTAAAGGTCATTGTTTGGTGAGAGAGTGTGTCTTTTTAAGTGTATGTGTGTGTGTGTGTTTGGTAATGGTTATTAATACGCTAATGGCTGATGAGGATGTATTGTGTACATGTGTGTGTCCCGGTGTGTCCTGTTCCCCAGGAGAAACTCAATACCACTCACTGTTGCTAATGAGCTGAGGGACCTCATCAGCATTAATACTACATTAGTCTCAACCAACACACACATCAGCACACACACACAAATCTACATGCTTCATGAAAATAAAACCTACTGGCGCATATGCACACCTGTGCAAATCCATAAAAAGGTAAACAGTTAATAGGATTAAGAGGAATTTTCAAACCTTGCTATCACACAAATAACACAGTGGAATCATTACACACTCAGAGACTGGATTTGGATTAATCTAAAACCATGTAAAAGGTTTAATTCCCTGATGTTATGTATCAATTGAAAAAGAATATTGTCACTTAAAGCACATGACCACAACAGCAGCTGATTTCATGCACTGAAATAATGTGATATTGTCATAAACCAGCTGTTTCTTTTTCCACTAGATGATTTTAGCAAGGGGCCAGCATTACTTTCTTGGAGTATTTTCTTCTTTCTGCAGCTGTTTAGTCTCATTACATCAATGCATCAGTTAAACATAAGACATCACTGCTGCGGTGGCTTTAGGTTCTTGTTGCACCGTGAAGCTGTGTCAGGGGCATCTATGTAAACCTAATAAATGTACATAGCTGAATCCATTAGATACTGAAGCATTCCCCATCAGCTTGCTGCATTCAAAACCTAGTGGCTGGCTCATATACTGCAATCTAATTCCACAACCACAGGGAAAGGAGAGGAGGGAGAGAGAATTGTATTGTGACAGAGAGCAGGAGGGAGTGGGAGGGAAAGGCAAAAGAAGAGGAGAGAGAGGGCCACAGAGAAGGAGAGATGTAGCTTAATGCAATAAAGCATGTAGTATTGACATCTTTCTCGTGTCTATTGATTCCCCATTATGTTGCTAACAAACCCAGGTTGACATTTTGTCATTTGCAATCATGTTAACACTGCGACTTGCACGCTCCCCTCCACAAACCGATCTATACCTGCACACACTAGTTTGCACGTGTGCTCATGCTTGTGCACACACACATACACATACTCTCTTCCTCTTTCTGCAAATAGGTAAGTGCATGCATGGTCTCACGTCACGCAGCCATCTAAGATGTATGCCACAGTAGCATAAACATGTAGAAGTATTTTGAAGGAAGCACAGACAGAGAACTGTATGCTTGGTAATAAATAGATTAAGATTGAACATTTTATTGTTCTGCTTGAAAAAAAACCCATCAGACTAGCAGTACATGAAAAGGAAAGTTGTAAAGAATACAAATATAAATTGCTCTATGGTTGTTGTTACTCTCTCTTAAATTTAGAGACAGAAATAAAGTCTAAAATCTGAGGTGTGTATATGAGAAAGAGACAGTTAGACAGTATGTGGTAGGAGATGGTGGTTAATGGCGTGTGACAGACGGTGCATAGCTGAGATGAACTGAATCTAGGCGTTTGTGTAAGTGTGTGTGTGTGTGTGTGTGAGAGAGAAAGAGAGAGAGAGAAAAAAAGCAGTCTCCAGCCTCCTTGATGTCCCATCATATCATATCATATCAAGCTCTGCGCTGTGTGGGAAACCTGCGGTTTCTCCTCTATGTCCCATTAAACTTTCATATACCAGTTAATGCTGATGGCTTCACAAACCACTTTACTACACGTACACACATAGTTCACATAGCAGTGGCCCTGACCTGTACCTTCACAGACACAATGCCATTAAAAATAGAACAAAACCTGGATCTGTTACAGGAGCTTGCTATCCAGGTGGAAAACGGTCTAACATGCTTCCTTTATACTATATGATGGTTCGTCTGTTTCATGACTATGTGTGTGTGTGTGTGTGTGTGTGTGTGTGTGTGTGTGTGAGCCCCCACAGGGGTTGTGCATGACTGCTCGAGGCCTGTTGTAACATGAAAGAGAATGAAAACACAAGGGGCAGAGGAGGGTCAGGTGGGGCTGAGTCAAACACTCCTGCTCTGACCTCTGACCTTGTAAAGAGCTCTAACTCAAAGGAGTCAAGGAGCTCCCACCAGTCAAAAAGAAGTTAACTGAGAGCCCGAGTCAAGAGCTCTACAACTCCACTGGAAAAACTTGTGCAAGGAGGTATTCTAATCTTCTGTGTGAGGGAGCTACCAGTGGAGTTTGGGCAGGCACAGATTAAGCCTCAAGGGCACAAAAGAAAGTTAGTGAAGACAATTCTGCTGTGCGTCGGCTCTTTCTCAGTATTTTTTGTGAGTAAGAACTTTCATGTGCTGCAGCCTTTTGTTGTTTGTCAGTGCAAAACTCTTCAAGAAACAACAGGGCAGAACTGTATCAGTCCTGAGATGTTGAACTGACCCTTCACCCTTTAAGCGACAAACCCTTTAGGTTTGAAAAGGACGGCACCTTGTAATGCGTTATCAAAATGGACTAAAATCAGCATAGCATTGTAAATCACTGTTATCCCACCATCTAAGAGATCCAGCAGCCTGTGTACACATCCCATCAGTTTGCCTATTTATTCAGATGCTGTCCCTGGCCCGGGACACTGCAACATAATGGCTCATCCACGGTTTACTCTCACCTCTCAGGCTCAAACTGGGTTTTCCTTTCCCTCGTCGTTTTTCACTCTGTCATCTACTCTTACTCTCTCCCGCTCTCTCTTTCCACATTTTTTTTTATCTCATTCTGACATTCGCCATTTTTCAATGTGCGGAGCGCGAAAACTCCTCCTCTCCAGTCCCTGCTCCTTCCCCTCATCCTGCCTCCAACCCCTCTCCCCTCTCCTCTGTGCATATAACTGTAGAGATATGGAGGTTAACAGGTCCCTCTCATCCCTCCACACCCTTTTCTCTCCTCCTCGATCACATATCCCTTCACTGTCACATGCTGTGCACCGCTGACTGAGTATGTGGAGTAAAGGGTGAAGCCTGGCATCTATGAAATCAAATGGGCTCGAACTGATCTGGAAATGAGAGGAGAGCTGTGCACTTGGAGGATGACTGGCCCTTTAAGAGCCCATCCACCGGCTTAGGTGCACAGTAGCCACATTTACGCACCATTACGCCCTGATAGCAAGTTACTGTATGTATATGCATTAGTGAATACGGAAATACAACAGAAAATAAAAGCCCGTTGAGCTCTTATGGTTCCCCTCTCACTTTCCCTACACTCCGCAGTCCTTCAGTGTGCACACAGAGGACAAAAAACACATTAGAGTCAGCGCATCCTTCCCTCTCCAAAGATGCAGTGGAAGGAAACGGTTGAGCAGCTGTTGCACGTCTGAGAAACAGTCAAAGCTGGACTGAGCTGAGGCTCTCTCACAGCGATAGTCAGTGACACGCTGAAGCCAGCTTGGCTGCTCCCACCATGCGTCCTTTTATTCCGCTTCAGCGCAGATGAAACGCAGACGGCGCACAGGCCGGCACCCTCCCACTCCCTGACTCCACACTCCCTACGCTCCTCCGCTTTCAACCGTGCAGCAGCCAAACAGCAATGGGACAGAGAGATGTAGTCACTGGAAGTCTATTTCCAGTAGTGTTTACAAAGATGCGAGCCATGTCCCTCAACCAGCATGCGACTCTGAGCAAAAGCAGTCACCACGGCGAATCAGACATGATCGACAAGCTCAAAGCTAACAAATTATCTAGATGAATAAAGCACAATCGCAAAACAGTATGAAATAAAACGAGATAATAACGGTGTTTTCTCTCTCTCTTCTTCGTACTCCTCCGTGCACGCACTCTCTTCTTCTATCTCCCCCTCTCCCTGCTTCCACCGGCCCAGGAATCGATCTCCGCAGGATCGATAAGTTGGCATGAATATTCCCTGCCTGCCGAGAGTCTAGTTGGGGAGAGACGGAGGCTGAGGCTCAGGCGCAGGCAGTGGAGGAGAGGGGAAGGATGGGGACGGAGACAGGACAGAAAAATACCCGGAGAAAGGAACATAGGCGGCGTGGAAATGAACCAACACGCGAGTGGAACAGTGGCGCATCGTTCCTCAGAACGGACACGCAAAAACGGACATTTTACGCAATTAATTTGCTATCATTTTGGACTCTCCGGCGCGCTCTGGAACGCTTCTTTTATTTCAACAACCGCCCCGCAAGTGTAAAGGACTCCGTTAAAAAAAACCTTCAAAGGAAGCCGGAGGAGTGTGTGTTGCGTGTGTAAGTGGGTGTGTGTGCCGTAAGCTCTCCCCGCTGCAAGTGCATCGGCACCGAGCAAGGCGGGGCGGCTCTGCATGGCCGGGTCTGGCCGACATGGAGGATGTGTAGCAGGGTGAAGAGAAAAAAAAATGTCTTACCGGAGTTGGAGCGGAGAGCCAGGGGGGACTTGAGACGCCAGGCGTTGAGGTCAGGGGCAGTTCTCTGAAACACGAACGGCACCGGCAAGGGAACAAACATGATCTTCCTCCGGCTTCTTGTTTTGATGCAAATAATCTGACAGAAGTACTGTAACAAGATCTGTCCTCTTCTGAAGCTTCTGTATCTTCGTCCGTTTCTCTGGTAGACAGCTTTGGGAAAGTATTTGGTATGGAGAGCTCACAACATTCGCCGTTAGGTGTGTACACATGTAGCCCAGCTGCGCACTTTTATTTACATGTGTGGATGTCGACTGTTGGCCGGCATTAATTTTGGTGTAAATGTGCATAGAACATATATATTTATATGTAGGATGGTCCCTTGAGTGCAGCAGTTAGCTTACAGTCCAGACTAACACACAGACGGACAGACAGGAGATCAGACCTCACTTTTACAGGCTACAGGAAAAAGTTGTGTTACAATTACAGGCCTATTGTAGTACTTTTATAATAAAACCTGCTTGTCGTTGATGCACCTGCGTCTCTCTGTTACCTTTGCACTGCTAAAGCGTTCTCCTTGAGTAAACATAGAGGCCCGGGAGCTTATTTTATCCTCTCACTCCTCACCAGTAATGTTTCCTATAGGTGTGAAAAGGCATGAGAACAGTCGCTAGCCTACTCTTGTATAGCATCACCGGCCGGGCGTAGCTTTGGTATTCGCTTTGCAATGTAAAACACCACAACAAATTATGATACATATAAACAGACAAGACTGTGTAAAAGGCCAAAGGAGTTTAAAGTCTTATTTGGATTTCGGTAGTATTTGGTAATATCTATTGTATTTGGTCGCTAGCTGCACGCGCTCCTTCTCCTCTCTCCTTTGCATGAAGGCTACATAGAAGACATTCATCCGCTCGCGCAAAGCAGCGGATCGCGTCACGAGCACATTTAAAACAGCTTCATTAAAGGCTATCATCAACAAATAAATAAACAAGTGGGGAAAAAGGCTACACGGACACACACTCAAACACACACACACTCATACACACACACACACACACACACACAAACAAACACAACGCGCGCGCTTGGCCCTGACGCTCCTCCCTCGCTCTCTGTCACAAGGCAGTAATTAAAACGCAATCAATCGATAAATAAATAAATAAATACAGCGAATAAATAAATAATTAAAAATACTGAAACACAAAAAACAACGGAGATAATAAAGCCTATAGAATCCGGTTATGGTCTCCCGTTTTTATCGGAACACTTGCCTATCTCCGTCCATCCGTCTGTGTGTCTTTTTTTGTCTGTCTGTTTGTCCCCGTTATTATTTGGGAACCCCAATAGCTCATTCGACCCGGCTCCCTCCAGGACTGTAGCGATCTGCCACTAGGCTGGCCGCAACATTGAGGCGAGAGAGGACCCGCTACTACTCACACATCACCACCCCACCCCCGCACCTCCCTCCCTCCATCCATCCCCTCCCTCCCTCCCTCCCTCCTTCCTCCCACCCACCCCCATCTCCCTCGTTTTCACTACCGCTGCAAAAGGTATCCTGTATTGATTTCTGGATTTTTCCCCCCTCTTAATAATGCCGGCTATAATGATGCCAATGGTGATCAGTGCATTACTACTGGCCTGCTTGGGAAGTGATGAAGACCCGACAAGAGAATCCATGGATACCTATAGGTGCTTAACGCTAATACCTACCAGGATACCCAGCATGCACGCAATTAACTTATCTCATCACTGCTGCTTTTAATAAGCCCTCCTGAGCGGACGAGGGTGTATCATTAGGGTTATTCAGATATAGGAAGACAAGAGCGACCACTGCTGTTCCGAGAACGAGAAATATGAAGCTGGTTTGCAGCCGGGAAGTACATTTTAATGATTTTGCTGGCAGTAGGCTAAATACTAAAAGTAAATAAAAATAAACGCAGCATATGCATGAGGCATTTATATATTTGCATTTAAAAAAAAAAAACAAACTTGTCTTAAATCAACAAAATTTTCAAATACAAAGACAGCATAAGTGTCAGAGGGATGAGCCTCTCCATGACTGAGGTGATCACCTCCTCCTGCTTCTTCCCTCCTGCTCTTGAATCTTGTTTCCTCTGTCCCGGCCACGCATGCCGGCCTCCCCAGCATGCCTCCTCTTTCTCACCTCCTGCCCTTTCCCTCCCCGGCACCGACATGTTACACGCTGTCAATTACAGGCCAGCATCAGTCTACGCCGGGCGCTTACACACCAGATTATTGTCGATATAGATTTTTAAATAGAAAAATCTATACCCTAAACATCGCAGTCAATACGGGCAAATCAATGGGAATGAGCGAGCTCTTGCTCCAGTAGGGCCTGAGAGCCCCATCCCGCATGACTGTCCCTACCTGCTCACATGATGCTGCGGGTGATAAGGGTTGTTTTAAGGGAAATTGCTTATGAAAGAAATGATTTTGCTATCATCGCAATTCTAGTCATTTTTCTAAGTCATCAACAGACAGTGGTGTTGTCAAGAAATGTGTGCTGCACACTAAACTGGCATATTCTTAATTATGAAAAATGTGTCATCCTCTGTAGAAGACAACCAGGTTTTATTGTCCTTCTCCCTCCGCTTCACGTATGACAGATGACATCCGTAGGTCCAATGAGGGAGAGGAGGGGAAAAAAAAGGGAGCGAGAGGAGGATTGAGAGGAGAAGAGGAGCAGAGAGAAGGAAGGGAGAGAGAGGAGGAAGATGGAGAGTAAGGAAGGGAGGGAGATGGAGCAGAGAGAAGGAAAACTGATAGGAGGAGTAAGGTGGGACAGCAAATGAGAGAGGAAAGAAGGAGGGAAGGGAAAAGTGACCAGTTGTCCTTCAAAGACCCCCTTCCCTCCACAGAGGGAGCCATGCGCGCCCCCTTTCCCTCCTCCCTACACTCCTTCCAGACAAAAGCAATTATTTCTTGTAGAATGTAGTGTGGTTGTGCGCGTCTGTGGAAGAGAGGAATGGAGGGAGGGTGTGTGAGATTGAAGGAGGGGAAAATAAGATGGTGTTGGAGGGGTAGAGGAGGATGGGGAGGTGAGGAGGAGGAGGGATGCTAACACCTACAGCATCCACCCCTACGTCCTCCACACAGACTTCTGACCAAACTCTTCGTTTTCCTCCATCTGACACGGCCGCGAAGGCAACACAGCAGCAAACTATCAGCCAGGCACTCATACTTGTATGAAGACAGGAGCATTAAAACACCTGCACATGGATTTCAGATGAATTCATAAACAGGAGGTGGAGGCTTAAATGATTTTATACTACATGAGATCTTAGACCAAAAAACTTTTAAGATAGACACTGGCCTCCTATCATACAGGCAGACAAGTTGACCAGTAAAAATACACACACTCGAACACACAGAACACACAAAGGCTATGATACCTGAAGGTGACATCTATCTTGTTTATCTTTGATTCTGTCCATCTGTCTGTCTGTGACCAGGACCAGCCACCTAAATTCAGCGGACTGCCCCCCTCAGTGTGCTGCTTGCTTGGTGCCTATAGGGCCCCTGCAGCGACTCGGCCTCTACAGTTTCGCTCCCCAGGGACTCGGAGAGACCCATGGGCCCAAAGACGGAGAGAGGAAGATAGAGAGAGGAAGACAGAGAAAGAGAAAGAGAGAGAGAAAGGTAGAGAGAGCTCCCCTGGGGGGCCGGCTCCAGCCAATAACCCCTGCTGGACCGCTCTCATCGGGGGCCTACATAGTCCTGATTGTCCACCTCCCTCCCTATCAAGCCTCCCAATCCATACAGAGATATATAGCTGGTTCCATTGTTTTCTAGGCTGAATCTTCCCCTCCGCTGTATTGAAAAATGCTCTTCCAAAATTGTCTCCCTCTCTTTCTCTCTTTGCCTCAATTTTTTTCAAACAGAGAAATACTGTAATGGATGTTATATTGGATACTGGACACTGGCAGTAAAGTCCAATGATCATGGATGATTATTGTAATAGATGTACAATATATTTTTTATTGTCACAGATATTAAAGAAAATATCCGTGGAGAAGTCCCATCTCATACTTATGGAATTTTCTTTCTACACAAGTATGGTCACACTGTTGTTCTTTAAATTAAAAATATCAATATGTCTTACTTGGAAACTACAGCATATATTTCTTGCACTATGAGCATAATGTCAGTGCTTCTGCAATTTATTACCAAGTTTACTAAAAAACATCTACAGTTAAAATTTGTCAGAATGTCACAATTTTAATATTCTATAAATTTTAGGGTTACTGAAGGTTAAAATTCATAAATTTTCTCATAAGGCGAATAAACATTTCATCTGTTGCCATATTTGCTTATCTCGGAAATCCAATATATTGCCATATTTTTTATTACAATTTTTCCAGGCGATCATTATGAAATTCAGCTGTATAATAAAACAGTTACTTAAATGTTTCAACATTTTTTTTTGCTTTTCTTTACATAATTGCCAAATAGGTACAATTGCTCACAACTTGTTAATTGTCATTTATATTTTCTTTATGCTGAAAATTGCTATTAAATGATGATCAGGTGCAATTACACATTAATGTATTTCTTTGAAAACGAAAAAATAAAACTTGTCAAAAAGTATTTGCAATGGTGTTTTGTTGACATGTTTTTTTTTCTCCTTTGATAGTGACAAACAAATTTATTCATAGAAAACAATTTGTCCAATTCTTCCCCACAACATGTTTTCAATGTTGTGTGCTGTAGCTCAGCGTGTGGCATGAAATATTTATCCAATCAGAAAGAGCCAGAAGTGTCCTTAGGCTACACATTAGTCATAACATGGGCCGTGCATTAGTCATATAGTTTATTGCACTCTTGGTAATTGCCTGTTATTCATTTTGAATGATTGATTTGAGTGGTTGAAAACACCGTTTGAATATTGAACTAAATTATTTTTACTGCAAATGATGCATAAGAGTCAAAGCAACAGCAGGTTCCAACTGAGAAATGACTTCCTTGCATCCATGAAACATCATTTGTCCATCAGAATGTGTGTATGTGAAATTTTTCCTTGCGCGCGTAATCTTTCAGTTGTTTTGTGTGTACCTTTCTGTGTGTGTGTGTGTGAGTGTGTGTGTGTGAGTGTGACCCGGCTCATCCGCGGGTGTTCGCATCCATGTCATGGTCGTAGTTAAATGGTGATGTCATGTTGACAAACGAGCTGGTTGAATTAAATTCTCACTCATCAATAACGGCGTCGGCCGAGAATCAATAGCAGCCAACAGTGGCGTTACTGGCTCTGTCAGCGGCCTAACAAGGCCCTATTAGAATGGACAACGCTCTCTCACTGTCGCCCCCATCCCATCTCAACCCAGCAGCACGAAGGGCCAACGCACTCTTCTCATATCCTCTCTGCACACACACACCAATAACACGCAGCAAAATGCAATATTCACATAAAGCCATGCTCTGACATGATGTATAGATTTGTCAAGATAATATGGATATGATGCATGGGCTTTTATGAGCTGTGCTTGTTGGTGTCTTTGCCAGTGTGTGGGTGTGTGTGAGTGTGTGTGTGTGTGTGTGTGCGTGTGGGTGAGTGGGGATGTTTTGTTTGTGCATCTTGGTTAGTGCCAATGGCAAGGTTGTGCAGGCTTTGGAACCCAACCACAGAGTTCAGATCCAACCAAGATTCAATCAATCCGAGAAAACACACACGCAAAGGAAGAAAAAAGGGTTGTTGCATATGTGTGTGTGTGTTTGTTTTGTGGCTGTGTGTATTTGTGTGTACTCGTGTGTGTGTGTGTGTGTGTGTGTGTGTATGTAGATGTCAATACCATACAACAGCCACAAAAAAGTACCATGTGCACACTGGCAGTGATAAAACTTAAATTCAAATACAAACTCACACTCACAGGTACACGTGTTGAGGACAGAAAATACAAGACAGATACAGACATGCACACACACACACAAACACATACAAACCACAACTCCACACCACTATCTCCTCCCTTTCACTCCCTGCATCCCTCCACTCTCCCTTCTCTCCTTTTCCTTGAGCGTACAAGCAGCTGATCCAGCCAAAGCTCTTGTTCTTTCTGTATTCCTTGTCTTTTTTATTAGTTTTTATTAACTTTGCCTCCCTCTCTCTGTCAGCACTCTCAATAATCAATGCTGATATATTGCCAATATCCAGCTCAGTCCCTCGTGCCATCTTTCACAAAGGCTCTGTTATTGGGGGAGATTGGCCCAATAATAATGATATTTATTATAGATATTTATTATCTGGGTTTGTGGCAGTGCTGTGGACGCACCCTGCTGAAGACTTACATGCCGGCTAACTCACCTTGCAGACATATAAACTCATACAAACACACACAAGACCACACACACACACACACACACACA
>JAPZDZ010000025.1:8859540-8877591 GCA_029783805.1 Acanthurus tennentii
AATTGACATTTTATAGATCAAGTCAACCTCTAACCGTTATTTTTGAAAATAAAAATAAGGTGCCTACAGCCCTTTTTCATTTTTATTATCAAAAACTCGTAATAAACATCGAATCCACCTTACTTAAAAGACTATTTCCCCAATTTTTATATTTCAACATATCACCTATTTTTCCTGAAATTCATTTGGTATTTGTCATTTTTAAATCTCACTTTTCAATAAAATTTGTGACATGACCACTAATATGACTTTGTGTTTATAAACGCCCATGTGATCAATATGTGCTCGAAAGTGTATCTCAGCGTGTCACATCCCTGAGTGAACGGATGAAGTATGTATGAGACTGCAGGCTGAGAGTACGACAGGTCAAGGTTATGTTTTGAGTGTACATTGGACACGGTGTGTGTCGATCTCTGTGAGTGTGTGAAAGGTGTCTGTGAGCCCAAGGACAGTGTATGGATGCGAGTGTGTGTGTGTGTCCGTCTCTTGATCATGTGTGTTTACGTGCATGAGCTGAGCGGGATATTTCTGTGCGTCATGTATGGTTTTGTATGTGTATGTGTGTGTGCTGAGTCTTTGTGTGTGTGTGTGTGCTGAGTCTGCAGGTTTCTATGTCTCATCTAGGAAAGCGGTCAGTAAGAGTGACCATCAGGCAGTTGGTGCCTTATTGTCTGCGGGCGCCTGCATGTTTGTACATGTGTGATCTCACATGAGTAAAGACACATATTTTTCATTTATCCATGCATGTGTGTGTGTGTGTGTGTCTGTGTGCATGTGAGAGCGTATGCTGTAAGGCCATCCCTATCACCAGAGCAAACACAGGCCCCATCACTACAAGGCAAACAGCAGCTCGGCCCAGCGTATGCATTTTAAACACTTTATCTCTCATTGTTCAGCCAACACATACTCTGCTACGAAATAATATGTTATTTTACATTTTCTGCAGATGCAAACTGGCAGCAGAAAATGTAAACACTAAAAGATTCAGCAAAACAGTCCCATCTGTCAGTATCATCATCATTATCATCATCATCATCATCATCACTGTCATTGCAAGCTTCACCATCACCATGATAATGCAGCCATTAAGCACTTTTTAAAACATAATGCATTTAATGTCACTGCAGCACAGCATTGCATTATCTCTGACGACAATAGTGGTAATAAAGTTTTTCCTCTCCATGTTGCTGACAATAGTCGCTTTTTCTTGCCTGCCATTTGAAAGCACTTATCTTAAGTGGCTCTAAGGAGGGTAAATTGTAATTACAACACAGTAATGCTACATATGGTCCATACATTGTTGTGCTGTGTAAGGCACTCAGCTGCAGGCTGAGACAGAAAAGCAGCAAATGACTTCAGAAAAGGTTAGCACAATTTAGCCAAGTACGGAGGCTATAAAAAGAAAATGCTATCAACTGAATGTCTGAATTTGAGCGTCAACACTTAAACCAAGAAAAGGTCAAATGCACACACAGGCGCACACAAACACAAATATACAAACAGATGTAAAAGCACACATGTGTTCTCACGCACATGTCAAGGGAGACATAGTGCACTTCACATAGAGTTTAGCTCGCATGCACAGACACACAAACATGCATTCAAGAGTGCACAGAGACACGCACGCACACACGCACACACACACACACACACACAGACTCAGATACAGCCAATTAGGTCCACCACCTTCAGAGAAACACCAGTGGGCATGTAAGATTCGGAGTCCAGCGGGCCTCTGAAGCCTAACACAGTCATAAGCCAGAAATAACATACACACACACACATACACACACACACATGTGCGTCTCCAGTCGGCTCAGCAGAACATGTGAAATAGCAGGGCAAAGACAAAACACTCCATTCCATCTCTGACATTTCCAATATCTGTCTATCCCTCATAAACCTCTGTTCACCCATAAAGTGACTCATTCTTCACAGATGAACATGTTCCATTCGGGTGACTACAAGGCCGGCAACTCACTGCTCCTCCTGATGCTTGTTATAATTACAAAATTATTGATTCTCTTTACATTTTACAGCTTTTACGGCTTGGATGCAGCCAGACTTGTTAAACATAAAAAGGCTTAAATCGTGAAAATATACTGAGGATTTGGTGTAATGATTTAAAAATAGTTTATGTATCAGTCTTGTTTGCTCTTTTATTTCTGCCCTGCATGTGTCTACCTGCGCTGTGATGGAAAACCGAGCTCCCCTCACAGCTCATAACTCTGTTTTCCCTCCTCACCTCCTGCTCTTCCTCTTCTTCTTCTCGTCTCACTCTGTTAATTCACTACACTGTCACCGGTCAGTGTATTTACCTAACAACAATCTTTTTTTTCCTTTTCCCTCTTCCTCTCTCTTCAATCCTTTCCTCCATCTCTGCCCCTGCGAACGGTGAAACTGTGTGAGTGAGTGCGCAGGAGATTTAGAGCGGGGATCAATAAGAAATTTAAAAATCAATGCACTTAGCGCCAGGAAATCAATGGGCCTAATCGGGATGCCAATCGGCCCAGTCAAAACAATTAAGAGGGAAGAAAAATGTTTAACAACCTCCTCTCTCTTGCTTACATAGACACAGGGGAGACGGAGTGAGGGAGGCCTAAAGAGGAATATCAGAGGCAGACAGAGAGGGATGAGATGGAGTGATATATGGGAAGGAAAGGCTCAGGAGAGAAAGCTCAAAGCTTAGACCCAAGGAAAGCAGGTTGGGAGGGAGGGGTGGAGGAAGGCAGGGAGCGAGGGACAGCAATGGAGATAAAGAACAGTAAAAAGGAGGAATATGATGCAGTGGGGTGACAGTCATGAAGGACAACAGAGGAAAAAAAGGAAAAGTTGAAGGATGCAGGTAGACGGACACGGCCACGTTTCTCATCCACACTTTTCTTATGAATATTCTTGAGTTTCTTTCCAAAAAGAAAAAAAAAAAAGAAACATGTAACAGAAATGTGGGTTACAAATAAGGTCACGGTTTACGATCAGAAACACAAAAGTAATACCCTCCCTCTGGAAGGGGCGCTATTTGGTTCATCAAAGGCATCCAAACCAGCTGCTCCCTGTGGTCAGACATCGTACAGTGCAGCACTCATCCTCGCCCGACAGCCAATCAACTGACAGCCGTGTCACAAACAACCAACGTTTCCAAATCAAGGACATCAAAAAGGAGACATTTCTCTCCCCGCTGAAGCGTCCAACCATACCAAATGTTTGTCAACCCTGGCACCCAATGAGGAAGCTGGAGCTGAGTGCGGGAACGCAGAACTGGGTGGTGGGTGGTGGTGGTGGTGGTGGGGGCTAATTTGGGGTCAATCAATAGATCTCCCCTCTCTCTATCTTCTGCCTGCTCACTACGCTAAAATCAATGGGAAAGCCAATAGTTCCTCGCTCCAGTGTGGATTAGTGAACACACAACTAATCAGCCAGTCACTGAAACTGACATCTCAGCTATTAACCTATTGATACGGGAGACACGTGTTGAACACACACAGATGCGCACACACACACACACACACAAATTCAGAGGCAGATTCCTCTACAAACATCTGCTGTAACGACGAGCTGAATTCCCTCAGTTCTGAACACACAAAAACACAACAAAAGCTGCATATAAATTGCAGAAATACACATGTAAATTTTAAGAAAAATGCAAAAAGTAATAAAAATTTTAAAAGACGCCATACAGTCTTTTTCATATTTCTTTTGTGCAAATGTTTCCCCAGTGTTTTTCTTTTTAAAAAAAAGCGTCACTCTGAGCAGCAAGAAAGTGTTTTACAATTAGACACTTTGAAAATGTCCCCTGATTCAGTCGCAGCCAGGAGCCACTTGGATGTTTTTTCAGCATCTCTTTCCTCTCCAGTCTGGCATCACATAACATCAAATCACGTGCCTCATCTCTTGTCTGGGATCCTTGGCTTTAAGGGTCAAAGGGGGGGCTCAAAATGACTCTGTGTGGATGCCAGCTTCACTCTAATTCAGGTTTCAGCCACTGGCCAGTCATCACGAGCCTCCGTTAAAGAAAGAGCGACTATGTGTTGGAGCGGGAGAGTGTGAGTTCACTTGTGACATGGTGGCACTTCGCCAGTGAGAACCAATACATAAATATGACAAAGAGATACTTAAATGACTGGTTGTCAAGATAGCGCAGGAATAAACAGGTGAAATTTCAGGATCGCATGATGCACACAACTGATTTGAGAAAAATCTGGTGGAGAAGCTGATAAGTGAGTTAAGATATAGCTGTCAAAAATCACATTATGGACAATAAATTGTGCAACTTAAAAGAAACCACTGCTGAGTTTTTTTGTGTGCCAAACACCTCGCTGAGTCTCTTCAGGAAGATAAAATAATATGTACCTGGGTCTTAAGAGGAGCACTACACAAGGATCATTTTTCAAAAATAACAGCCTGACTAGCTTTCATCCCTTACTTTTGAAAGCCCTCTTGTTTTCTGAGATTGCCTCTCCTTCCTCTGTTCCTCCTCCCCTCCTCCTCCCCTCCCCTCCCCTCTCTGTCATGTTTTAGTTTTCATATGTTGGTTTTGTTCTTCCTCATTTTCCCCTTGTGTAAAAAATGAAAGGCTGAAAATAGGATGAGTGAGGAGGAAAAAAAAAAAAGGCAGGAGGCAAAAGCAACGACTGTACATCGGTGAAATCGCTGTCTGCAGTGCTGAGACTGCTCTCTTCTCTGCACTGACAGTTACGGACTAAAATACAGCCCCAAACCCAATCCATATACATCACACTCTGCAAACCAAACCTTATCCATAGACAATGCAAAACACTCCCTTTGCCCAGTGCTGTATTACTGTATACCAATGTGATATTCTCACAGCATGACAAGAGGAACAGCATTGATCAGCCACAGGCAGCTGCATAAAAAACATCCCTTAAATCGCATTCACACGTACAAGCCATTTGAAAAGCTGAACCCGGCCCATGCATGTTTTTTGAATTAGTTATCAACCATGCACATTGTAGTGTGACAGGCGAGGCAAAGCAAGGATAACTGTCTGTCTTTTCCTATCTCTTTTTTTTCTTGCTTCTTGACATCCTTTCAGCAATCCCTTTACGCGTTAAACACACAAAGAGAATGGAAGTGAGAGGCGTATGAAGTGGAGTGCATTTTGTTTTCTTGTTGTTTTTTTTTCCACTCTTTTCTTCTCTTCACAGACTTTATTTCCATGGTGGACCGAGCAAGCGAGGCAGGCAGTCATGGCTCGGCCGACGTGACTCTACATTTAGGCCTAATCCACACCTTTTCCTCCACACCGTTGTGGTTATGATGGAGATGGTGAGCGAGAAACTTATTGAAGGAGAGAGAGACATAGAGGAAAAAGGAGCGACGGAGAGAGAAAGTGTGAAGTGTTATTGTTGAGATGTCCAGGCAAGTCCGGATGCATTGGTTCCGTATAACATTCCTATTCCACTTCAACAGACGGATGCAGCCATTCTGGGAGAACGCAATCCTGATTTCTCGCTTGAGACCCAATATCTGCACCATACAAATAGGAGGATATAGGGGGGAATGCGATACTGACTTGGAATACGGCTCTTTCTTCTTATCCTGCTCAGCCACATTGATGTTTTTTGAGCCTTTCATTGCTCAGCCAAAATGAAGTCCTTTAAGGCTGAAGCCATTGACAGATTAAGAAAACATATCCTATTTTGTAGGACATGACAGAGGCTCTCTTGTTATCTGAATAATATGAGCAGTGCTGAGGTGGCACAGAAACGCTATTTGCCAAACATTGTGTGGTTAAACTCAGAGGTAAAATTACAGTCCACTCTCAAGACAAAAAAGTCGAAACCGTGGAACTGAAAGTAGTTTTTCTCCACGGTTGTACCATCAATTTAGGTATTTTTTTTCCTTTTCATTCATTACCTTGCAAGGAAAACAACCCATCACATTCAGTCATTTTGTTATATAATTGATAATGGAAAAAATCAGCCTGTGATTATGCTCCACTATCCACAACGCTAAACTTCATATTCCTTGGGAAAGGCTGAAAAACGTTGAGCTTTACATGGCAACGCTGCTGAACCCTCACACAACAGAGAAACTGATGGGCTGGAAATCACTCAGGCCAAATCACAGAAAATTGATCACATCCGACAAAATGGCCGCAGTGACTAAAATTGGTGTACGCTCAAGCTTGCTCGGGACAGAAAAGAGAAAAAAAAAAATCTGGCGAGAGCATTGTGACAAGTGCACGGTTGTTGTTCCTACAAAGAAAAATGATTTTGGCACAAACTCTGATGAATATTTTCTGACATTAATCGTGATGGCAACATCAGTGACATTCAAGCAAGGAACAAAATGAAAAGAGAGAACGGGCAGAGGCATAGTGGCAAAAAAAAAGGGGGATGTGTGGATGATAACAAAGAAAACAAGAGGGGAAAAAAACATAAAAAAAAGGTCCGAGAGATGAAGGAGAGAAAATAAGGTGTGCTGCAGTCATCTGGAGTGTGTAAAAGGGTTATGCTGAGAGGTGGCATGTTCAGATGCGATAGACAGAAAGGAGCAGAGGGAGGAGGTGGGTAACAGAGAGGTACAGGGAGAACAATTGAAAAAAAGGCTAGTTGAGAGGGAAGAAGAGATTTAGGATTAAGGAACGAGTGTGGGGTAAAAGGAGGAGGATTAGGGGTTTGGGTGAGAGATGGACAAAGTGAAAGGCAGGCGGGATAGAGGACGAGAAAACAGGCGAGCAGGAGACACAGAAGGAGAAACTGTACAGGGCTTTTGACGGAGAGAGCAGGGATAAAAAGATGTATTTTTCCTGCTTCCTCTGTTGTCCTCCCTCTCCTCTGGGCAACTTCCCGCTGCTCTCCCCCTCTCTGCTGCCTTCCTCCTCTGTCTGACACAGTGGGAAGATAGGTAGGAAACCTAATCGAGCCAGACACACCGGCTGCTCTCTGCTGACACTCACAGGCAGAGGGTGGGCACTACATATTCTGCTGACCAGCCCAGCTGAGACCCCCCTCACCTATCGGCCGGAGCGGCCATCAATCCGGCACAATAGCCTGGAGGAGGCTGGGGGAGAAGGGATAAGAGGGAAGGGGATGTGGTCCTGCGATGCTCAATGGGTATCACATGCCACTAACACAAGAATTAGGAGTTTGATTCCTGCTGGGCAAGTGAGAAAAACATGTGGGTACTGCGGAAGCCTGGCATCCATCACGGTAAATATAGAGAATGCACTAGCAACCGGTAAAACTGGTTATAAAAAGGGGGCTCATGAGATGAATATTCATAATAATCACTCCTATAGCCTTTACCAAAACAATAGTAATAAAAATTGACTAAATGCTTGTAAGAAAATTGATTTTAGTGATTAAAACAACTGTGACCATTTGGAATTATTTGTAATTTAACAAGAAAAAAAAAATCCAAATTTTTTTTTGGTTAAATTGTCAAAAATATTAAAAACTGAACCAATTCCTCTTTAATATTCAATAAAAAGTGTGTGAGATTTTAAATAAATGTTTATCAGAATAAGTAACCAACTGTAACATCATTTTGGAGTCCTATGACTGATTTCTATATGATTTCTCATTCATTTAAAAATTTTAAGTCAAGATTCAGTTAGTAAAAACATTTCTTGATCACGAAGCTGCATCTTAGCTACAAATGTGCAAAGCTAAAATGTAGGGAAATTAATTTGCAGCGTTTGTTCTTTGCAACAGATTTAGAAATAAAACTGTTGTTGCAGTGGAACTGATTTGATTAGATGACTTGTAAACTGCTATATTGGTAAACTGTGTCAAAGATAATCACATACCATTGCATGCATTTGTTATCACTCATGGTAGCTGTTAGATGCATATTTTTAATTTTAGAAGTTTTATACATACATGGTTAAACGAGCACAGATTGCAACCTTGCCCTTACATGAAAGTGAAGCTCCTGCCGTCACCCCTCGTAAACCGTTGCCTCCACAAGATTATGGAGTTCACAATGATTTTAAGGTTTTTTTGGCTTTTCTTTTTTGGTTTTTAAAATTTCAAATACTTCCCAGATTCCAGGCCTCCTCTAACATCAAACAAGGCCCACCGATAAAGATACATCAGTCGGTGCAGTCACCACTCTGCATAAGCACGCTTCTGTTAGGATTTCATTTTAAGGGGTAAGAAATCAAAAGGGTTCATGTCGGGAGGCCCCAAAGCTGTGGCGATGGGTTCGACGCTGGGATGCGTCCTGCAGGTAAAATGAATGAGGGTCAGTGTGTGGGGGGAGAGTCTGCCTCCCTGGTCATTGTGTGCGGGGAGGTAGTCATTACAGACTGACCGTTACGGTGACAAGCGGTGACACACTGAGGCTTCACTCGGGGGAATTAGATGGTGGACAGACGATGGGATGTGCAAAGGTTGTGTGGACAATGTACGCAAACTGCATTGTTCTTTTTTTTTTCACTCTCCATACATTAAGTAGTTACGTGTGTACATGTGTGATTGGGATTTCTGTGTTGCCGTATATATATGTGTGTATGTGTATGTGTATGTGTGTGGGTGTGTGTGAGTGTGTGACCAGGCTAGATAGCACATATTTGCTAATCTGGAGGGGGTAGTTGGAGAAAGGGGGTAGGGTCAGAAGCCGGGGTCAGGTGTTAATTCACTGCTTCAAACCAGAGCCAAGCACCAAAACCAGGGGAGACTGCAGTGGAATAGATCGACAAAAACCACAAGGATATATTCAAGGTCCACAGTGGTAACCACCTCTGTCTCTCCCCCTGCAGATTTCCTTTTCAGCTTCCCTTTCACTCTTATTTTCTTCCCTTCTGTCTTAAATTTTTGCCTCCTCTAATTCCATCTTTCCCCCTTTCCCCATCCTCTCTCCTCTCCCTGGCTGGTCCGGTACGCCACCTCCTCCTCCCCCAGCTGTTAGACCCTCAAAGGTCAGTCAGTCTGCAGGGTCATCAGTCTGGGATGAAGCTGCACTTTGACCCCGGGCCCTTGATGTATTCCAACCACAAACCCGCAGACACACTCACATAATGGACATGTGTGGCCTCACAAGAGGCGCGTTTCATCGTGGTCATTTTTGATCAATTTATCACTTCTCTTTTGTCACTTATTGAAGTCCTGTCTGTGCTGGCGAAGCCTCGGCCTGTGCGGCTGCTGTCCTGGCTGACTGCAGGTTGAGAAAGACAATCCCATCGACCGCACAATCTTTTTCAGATGATTGATCCAAACACCATTTATCAGCTAATCAATGCGGCGATGATTGTGAACTGCCTATTGATTATATTCAATAACCACAATTGATACATGACTGTGTGGGAAAAAACACATACTTCCGCAGGACAAACAGTGCAGCCCGCACACACACACACACCTAAACACAAACCTATACACAAACCACCTACGTCAAAGATTTTTTCTGACAATTTATCTAAATTTTAAATAAAAAAATATCACTGCCACCAAGCACCACTCCATCTAAATACTCTGTATATACTCTCCATTTATGCAAAATGTATCCAATAATTTTACTTAAATAAATTAAACCTGTACATATAACTAAACTAGAAGTATATTCTATATTTTTCTATTCTTTATAAATGTATATAGACAGATTCTATCAGAAATTATTGAAATAACAAGCAGTACACTTTGGATGCTTTTTGTCTTCCTTTTTTTGGGTAAAAGTTTTCTCTTCATACATATCCAATGCAAATATATTCCGTACATACCGGTCACTGCTGGCCCTTCTCTTGTCACACAAACGATGCATCGTGCAAGTGCAATCTTTCCGCCTTAATTGAGGAACTGGCCAAGCGACCTTTGACCTGCGGGTCATTACCGCATTGTGCACCGGGCCGCGGAGAGCAGCCACACCATTTGGGAGAAGAGTCGTGCGCAGAAAATGGATTAATTTTGTATGGCCTGTGGTTGTTTGATACCGACTGGAAGTGACCGGTAACAAAAATGTAGGCTATAGAAAAACCTACATCAAAGCCTACAGGAAAGATCGCGCTTTATGACACCAAAACTGAGCCCATAAGGCGAGCTTTAGGACAGGCTGCATAGGCGTTAACATAAACCATAAAATTGAATGTATCGCTTGTGTGGTCTGTTTCAAGTTGATAAGGTGCAGGGCAGGCTGTCAGGGCACTGCTGCAAAACAGTGCCAGCTTATATGCACGATTTTCTGTCTAATTTTTCTCTTAATCCTATTTGAATAAAAATACGTGTAAATTACTAGTAATCAATTTCATTGACAACGATATGTTAAGAATCCATGTAGAAATATAAAAAGACAATTTTAAAGAGATATTGGGGCATCAGCTTGCAGTTTTATATATAATTTGTAAATATATGTGAAGTTTTTCATCGCTTAATAAACAGATTTTAGATACCCTGACTCTCTCATTATTCCAACTTCAGGTAGGCCGACTACTATTGTTATCCGTATGATAAAATTGGAAAACTTAAAAAATGTGCCTCTCTACCTTTTCACCTTCAAATTTTGCCTCGAAAAGGGAAAAGGAAATATTTCTATATCTAAATATTTCTATATAGCCAAGACTTAATTGTAAAAACTGTCTAATGTTTCTCTGACATGTAGTTGCAAGTCCGTGCGAGTTTCTGTTTCTGCTCCGCTTTTAAAATTGCTTTAAGCTTTATTTGCATAAAGGCTAAATACTAAACAATTACTTTTCCTGTGAATAACAGCTTGACAATTTGTAGGGAAAAAAAGAAATGATCTGAACATTATAAACAACAAATAACAAATAAGGACTCTGCATTTTTAAATTTTTTTGTTTCGAAATATTTAGGAACTTGCACAGGATTTGAATAATTTAGAGAATAAAACCCAAACCCAAACACGCTTTAAGTATTGGCCGCAAACTCATGTCGGTTCACCGGCTGCAATACTGCAAAAACAGATTAGAAGTGTCTTCATTTGAATAATATGAATACATTTATTTATTGACGTTTTAGCGCAAAAGAATCTGCTGGATAAGCACAAATGTTGAAAACCGTTGGAAGATTTAATAGCTGTCTGAAAGTAGGCATGGAATATGTTAAAACATCTTCATTATCATTTGCATATTCTCAAGAATAAAAACATGACTAACACCTGTCGAGTGTCGGTTTAAAAAGGCTCGATGAAGTGATGTGAAATTTTTTTAAAAAAAGTTCGATATGATCAATAACTTTGATTCCAGCAGTAGATGCTTCTACCAAAAAGCCGAATAAGGAGCGATTTGGAAGTTTAGATTTAATAAGCAAAGCAGCAATGTCCACAGTTCTCATCATGAGCAAAACAAAAATGTGATTCAAGTCGTTTCAAAATTCTGGGTTTTCATTCAGGAACATTTCAAGCACATCTTAATATATTTGCGAATACACATCAAAGATACCGTTTGTATCCTCCTGTTAAATTGCAGAGATTACTTAAAAATAAGTTTTTAAAACTCAAGGGCCCACACACACTTACGTACACAAACCCACACATTTTGATATCAAAATTATACCGAAAGAAGGTTTAAAAAAATGACGAATATAAATAGGAGGCTACAATTCAAATCACTATTTATTGACGAGCCTAATCAATGTTATCACGTCATTCGTTCCTACATTGGTAAAATATTCGGACATAAAACAAACAATTCTTTAATATTTTTACTATTATTAAATATTACGACACAGGGTAAGTTTAGGGCTCTTGGCATAAGTGTAGGCTATCTAATGTGTTTCACAGTGGAGCAACGACAACAACAAAAAAGCCACAAAAATACTTTTAATGAGATATTAATCCCCCAATAGGAATGGTGCAAACTAAGGTGAAGTACTGATTATAAAAATTGTAAAGTCGTGTCTTTTCTTTCTTTGAAGCCGCAGTCTTAACGGAAACTTGTCTGTAGAACAAAATGTGTGTCCCGGTCTCTTGGGGTTCAAAGTCATATGTGCACTGTGGCTCACAGATCACGTTTCCTATTTTAAATGATGCATTTGAATGGCTGACACGTACAGCTTCATGTCTTAATTATACAAGGACATTACAAATTTAATTTGCATAATTAAAAGACGAAACACTCACTCATAATAGTACAAGTTTCAAATTACTCTGAAAACTTGGACAAGCTCACGTGATGCTGTGCAACAATCCGGGTCAAATCCGGGCCTGTATCGATTTACCTTAAAAAAAATGCAAAAATGCAACTCTGGGACACTTGGGCCTTGTGACAGCGTTTAACAGAAGAAATGACGTGTTTCTCATCAACACATCCTGATCTGAACATGTGTGAGGGTCTGCTTATTAAGGTGAGATGAGGAACTATTGAGCTTAAATATGATCTTGCTGTGTAAATAATTTTAATGGGGAGCAAAGTTCCATCAGAAAATAGATAGAATTATGTTATAGGAAGCCATATCTTTACCAAGCCACATCAATGACAATTTAGGACCAAAGCCCACTGGGAGGTGTGTCAATCAGTGTGTGCAAATCAAAGCATTACGCTGACTAACCTAAATGATATCTTTAAGACGTTTGAGGGTCATTCTGGTTGTAAAAATGGCAGGATACGAGGCCTTTTTTTTTACGTTTTAGACGATCTTATAGGGAGCTCTTCGTTAAATGATCGTCGGTAGCCAGCGGACAGCGGGAGCGCAGCGGCCAGGCGGAGAGGCTGCAGCCCCGGCTGGGAGGTGTCCACTGTCTGCTCTCCTCTCCTCTCCTCTGCCGGTACGAGCTCCCTGCTCGGCCTTATAAAGCCCATAGATCCCCTCCTTTTAATTGATTTTCTCATAATTAACTCAGTCTGTCCATCGATTTCCCTTCGGCGGCGTATCAGCCCTCTCCATGCTGAGGTGTTATTGTGCTATCTGCGGGCATCGGGATACCGACGAGCAAATATCGACCACAATGATTAAAAACCTCACAGCGCGGGTGAATTTGGCCTCAAACTGCGGTGTTACAGGCTACATTATGCACAAATTAAGACACGGGTTTACTGTTAATACACCGGCCTGCATGCCCACCTGTGCGTATAGGGCTTGCAAACGAGCACTGGTCTTTTACAGTTAGAAATCAACAACAAAGAGGCTGACAAATGACAGGGGATTAACGGAACAATAGGGTCTAAATAGTATAAACGATGTATTTGCTATATTTCAACATTATTTCTCCATGAAATCCAAACGTCCATGCCGCCAGGTGTGCATGAATTCAAATGTGAGCGGCATTACGCGCAAAACAAAACAAAACAAAAAAAACCCTGCATTCAGCAACAATAACAATAACCACACATTCACTCACGTCGATTATATGGGGCAAATAACGTGCACGAAAGCCTGTTAGCTGATGAGAGAAAGCACTGCAGGTGCAAAGCTGCAGCGTGACTTCCGCATATGCATAACACATTCCGAATCAAATATTCCCGCGATAATACAACATGCAGAGCAGGCAAGAAGACACAACGCTATTCGTCCACGGAGCAGAGGAGCAAGGGAGGATAGGAGAGAGAGAGCAGGAGAGAGAGTGAGAGAGAGAGAGAGAGAGTCGAAACACGAGGGTTGCCCCCTTGAATTAATTTCTATCTAATCAATAAAAAAGAAAAAGACCATGTCCGCACAAAAAAATCATTAGGGCCGATATTTCTCTAGCCCCTCTCTCCACTGCATTTCCCCAGGACAGCTGCCGTGAGGAATGCCGGGTTCCCCTGCAAGTGGACTAAAATCTTTCGCTTTTTGAATTGACACAGAATAGAAAGATTGTGATTTGAGAAGGGAAAGGGGGGAGTGTATGGTACAGCTGAGGAGAGGAAAGGTGAAAAGACACATGGAGGAGAAGGAGTAAAGTCTGCAGGATGCATATGTGAGCCACCCCCACGCCGCCTCTAGAATCATTTTCCTTATATATATATATATGTGTGTGTGTGTGCGTGTGTGTGTTTTTGTGGATGTGGAAAATTTACCAGTGCTTCCATCGGTGAACGTCTCCATCCCCGCCATGCGAGCAGCCTGTCTGGATAAGAGAGGGATGGAGAGCAAAAAGATGGGGAGAGGGTACGCAGGGGGGGCGGGAAGAGGTGCATGTAAGAGGGGCCAGTGTGTGGGGCGGTTGATCTGGGTTGGGGGCTCAGCATTAAACTGACGGGCGGAGGGGTTAGAGGTGAGGTGGGGGGAGTTGGGGAGGGCATATGGCAACACCCTAACCTTTCATGTCCCCCTTTCTCTCGCTCTCTCTCTCCGCGTGTCCCTCGTTGTCCCTCTTTCTCTCTCCATCACTCACCCTCGACGTGTGTCTCTCAGCGGTTTCCATGGCGACCCGGTGGCTGTGGTGCTGCTGCTGAGGAGAAAAAGGCGCGTGTGTGAGAAATAGGGAGCGAGGCAAGACAGGCGTTTGAAGTGCAAGGAGGGGATCATGACACATTTGAGGTAATTATCAATCAGAGGCAATTCACGGATTAAATATCACTACACAAACCTCATTTTAATTTTCACCACTGAGGTGTTTATGGCGTTGATTTACTTTGGAGGTGCAATATGTTTAGAAGGCCTAGTTTGATCAATTCATGGCCTACATAATAACTCCATTAACTATGCACAAACAAACCATAAACTTCCATAAATATAAATTTAAAATCTGTCTCTGTAATGGGAGGTTTTGTTAAGTTCTGTAACTTCGTGGCCTGACAGATGCTTCCGACATGACACACAGGATATTCAGCAGGAGCTCTGCTGCTTTGAATATGAGGCCTCCTCAAATATGTGGTTCATCAATATGCTGCCACCTGCAGGCCACTGAAAACATGGTCTTTCTAGCTCAGCATGAGCAGATAACCCTGCAGTTCCTCAAAGGTACACGCAGTAACACAGCGACTTATTCATGTATTTGTTTGCATGTTTTACTTGCAATGACTCTGGTTTAATCTAACTGAGCAATGATGTCTCAGTATTTCTTGTATTACTGAATGGAGGGTTTGTGCAGGTTTTCTAAAAATAAAACTCAAGCACTTTTCAAGCGCTTAAAAGGCTCCTAAAACAAACATTTAGAGACTCTGTGCAGTTAACATCACATCTAAATTGAAACTATAAATGTAAATGTAAAAAATAAAGTTTACAGAATTCCTTTTATATCCACAGAAATCCATGTATATCCCCCCTTTTTTTCCCGGCTGATCATATCAGCTATGATTTTATGTTTAGATTGTTTGATACTTCCTTAATTTAACACCAGGAGAGAAATAACAAAATATGATGCTGAAATTGTTCCTTTTCAAAATGAAAAGATTTTTGGCTTACTTGAGTAGTGCAGATGTGACACCAGATTATGATGAAAATCAAGCATTTTTCAAGGGGTATATTCCAATCTGAGCATACTTTTAAACAGTTAGGAATAATGGCTAAAATTAAGCATGATTAAAGACTCTGGAATACATCCACAAACATTTAAACAAAAAATAATGTTTTTGGTTTGAAAAAAAATAAATTAAAAATACCATCTCACAATCATATCTTTGGAAAAACATGCTCAGACACTGTCTTTTCAAAAATCTTTTTTTTTTTTTTGATATCTTGTGGCTGGCTGCTAGCCTTTCAGCCACACACACGGTGCTGAGGTAAACCAAGGAAGAAAGCTTTCGAGAAGATCACCTAATCTAATTTTCTCTCCTCAATAAAAGCTGCAGAATTTCCCCCATCAGAGAGATGTACCATATGCTGCAGGGTATACATACAATAAAGGCAGCCCCAGCGGGCCTGCGGGCTGTAGTGTAGTGTCTATCAGCTTTAAATGACACGTTTCGATAGGAGACTGATTTAGGCCTGAGCTACCACAAGATGACTAGAGTCTCCATCCAATCAAGGAGGTGCGAAGAACACCTGCGGACAGTGGAATAAAGTCTACAGGAGGATGATGACCAGTGTCGTGCCACACAACCCAACATTACATTAGCTTTTGCAACCCAATACAATTTGCACCATGGAACACAAACACACCTCTGATGTCTCTATGAAGTGTTTTTAGGCAATAACCCGAACAGTCGCTGGACAAAGTGTTCTCAGTGTGCTGTAGTGTAAAAAAAAAAAAAAGTGCCGCCTCATATATTTGACTCCAGTTATCCCCAACTGTGGGTAATAGAAAGTGAAAACACATGTTGAAACTGATCGATTCATTAAAAACACAATATGGTTTTATTTTTTGAAATGTTTTGCACCATCATTGTTTCTTTCTCGCCATGGCCTCCCCTGGTTGCTTTGTCCCCAGCCAAGTGCATCACAAGATTGCAACTGTCCTGCCCCGGCTCTGTCACCATAGCAACGGGATCTTTGACCCTGTCTGTGGAATCCTTGACCTGGATGTAGATCAGTGAGGCATCAAGGGAGCCAATTGGCTGAAAGCTGCGGTTGTGCTGAAGCTGCAGAGGAGGAGCAAGTTTGGCTGTGGTGATTAGGTGTGGACTCTGTGGGTCAGTAGCAGGCCGAGAAGATGGTGGGATCCCGGGGTCCGCTGCGGCTAACAGGCTTATATCCTTCACTATCAGACTTTAAACGTCCCTTCAGCAGTGGCTTGTTCTTCCTTGGTCAGTGTAGCTTTGGACTACGAGGGCGGTCTTTAAGACAATTTGTTTTTACACAGCAAAAACAATTTTAATATATGAGGTGAGCTTCAAATAGAAGCTCACTGAATCCATTAAAAAATCCCAGATTTAAAATATGACTATGTAATACATTTTAACCTAAAGAGAGAGAGAGAGCCAATGCTTTCTGAGTGGGTGGAGCAAAAAAAAAAATTTAGAGGTAAAAAATATAGCCAAGATGTTTAAATACCAGGAAATACATCAGTGATATGTATTGACAAAACAGAAGCTCAGTGGCCCTCTTGCAGAGTTAAATGAGAGGATCGATATCAGTCTCATGTTTTTCTGCTTGAATTAAAGGTGCTGTGTAAAACATTTAAGCATCAATTACAGTGCATTTCCAATACAGATGACAAATGAGTACTCTGAACTGTTTGTACAGGGATAATGTCTAGTTTAAATCATGGTATTTAAGTACAAGAATGTATGGCAGCGTAATGAATGTTAACTGAAGGAAATAAAACTTTTCCCATGCAGGGTTTCAACTCTGCTGCCTGGGCGAAAGCCAGGAATCCTAATTGCAAGGCCACACGGGACCTGTTCATTATAAACACCGCAAGTTATACTGTGATCCATTACTTATAGACTGTGTTGAATGAAGGGAATTTGATACAGCCAGATTTTTTTTAGCCACATTGGAACAAAGTCTTGAGAGTTAAAGTGAGGAATTGTATTACACCTGGTGCTAAAATGTTACATAAAGTAGCCTACCATTAAGTCACTTTTATGCTTCCTGTTTATTATATTTTTTTACATATAATGTGCTATTAAAGCATCTTGAAGCATCCAGACTGATTATGTTTTTACGTTTTATAGCAGGGTAAAAAAGGAAAGGACAGTAAATGTAGAGCTGAATCCAGGGAATAGCAGCTCGGTTGTTCGAGCAGTTTTGTGGTCTGATGGAGACACCTCAGTGAAGACCTTCAGAGATCTGATTCCTCTGGGAAAAGGAAGCCCGACAGAAAGAAGGGTGGACTTGTTGATGTTGCTCTTCTTGTCTTGTCCTTGGATATTTGTGAGCATAATGTTCTTGAGTGCTCCAGATATGCGTCCCAATTCCGTTGACAAACAAATCTCTCATAGTGGCAGGGTCAGGCAAGAGGGAGTCGTTGTTCAGGGGAGGAACATGGTCGAAATCCTTTGAGTTGGATCTCTACAGTTTTGCAGACTTCTCACACAGAGTGCCTGGGTCTCCCTGTGGGCATCACATCGCTGGTCTTGCTTAAAGGCTGGGTGTGGTGAAAACTGGGCTTTCAAAAACCTCAGTTTTCCCCAAGGCAGGCCTGGGGCAGTTTAGCTGCCCATCAAATAAGGCATACTCCGAACAGGGTAGAAACAGCCCTATCAGATTTTTCCCTAAGGGTCAGTCCCACTGTTCTCCATGATGGCAAGTCAATAATAAAACTTCATTTGTACACTCAGCAGTATTTTAAAAGAGCAGGTGTGGTTAAATGACCTCATAATGGTTG
>JAPZDZ010000025.1:8877691-8887761 GCA_029783805.1 Acanthurus tennentii
CTAGGAGCAAAAAGAACAAATCATATACCATAAATACATCTGTTTGTTTCCCTGTGTCTTTTTGTGTTAATTTAACATCTTTTGAGAGGTCCTAAATGAGTCTTAAATGTAATTTTAAAATTACAAAAAAACTGACTGGGAAGTGCTTCGGACTTTTTTGGCTGCAGGAGGCCGACATTTGCATAAAAAACATTATTTAACGTGCTACCTGTAAGTCTCCTGGGGATTTTTTTTTAAGTGCTAAAAAAAACCCCTGTAAATTGCAGATCATATTGTGCAACCTAACCTTGAATCACAGATTTCCTGAAACTGTCAGTGTTAGTGCAGAGTGTTTTAGATTCTGAGCGAAATAAGGTGACTCTTCAAATGCCCTTTAGCCAATGCTTACATTATTAATCATGTGCTTGAGGACTGTGTTGGTCTACATCAGAGGACTTAATTATGTCCAAGTCAAAGAGCCCTGACACTGCCATAAAGAATCACCACATGTACTGTTTAACAAATCAACATTTCTCAATGTTTCAGAGAAAAAAACATATGAGAAAATGAATGTCTTTATTAATGCTTGACCTAGGGTGGGATTCTAAAAAGTTTCTCATAATCTTTTAACCAAATAGCTACATAAAGGGAGTAGTGAGTTTGGTGAAGGGAGTATAACCATGTAAAGAAAAGCACATCAATATTATTTTAAAAGCTGAAAGAGAAAATCTAAAGGACTGACCTTTAGTAGTAAGGACGCTGACAATATTGAGAGCAAGACAGTAATTAAAAACAAAAGAAGGACTTTCAAAACCCATTCAATAGCTTGAAGATGGCCATAAAAATTGGGTATAGGTTACCTGTTCCACCCAGTAGGGGTTAAGCTGCTGAAATGTTATTTTGTGATGAATGCAAGCTAAATGTCTAAAATATAACTACAAGGATTTCGCATGTTCTTTGCAAAAATTTTAAGTGTAAATAGCAAGGTAACTGCTGATTTTCAGATAAAAAAAAAGTGTTTTAACTAATGTGACTACATGCAAAACAGCAGTGCCATGTCATTATGTCCAGTGCAACTGCGGCACTTAAAGGAGGAAATATGGCACAAGAATGGGTAGTTTGATAAGATGTTCAAAGCACACACAATTCTTGGGTTCCATCATGCTGACAGCTTAGAGCAAGAAGAAATAATTAAGGATCTGATCCACGGTGACCTGCATTCGATGGACCTCTTCAGACCATTCTGGGGGCAGGGAGAGGGCACCCTCCCCATAATACAGGTACAGAGGGTGGAGGATCGGTAAAAATGACAATTCAGAAAACTGAGAAAAATAACAAAAACAACTGCTGTAACAAAATGTGAGACAAAGAGATTCAAGATAAGAAGGTGAGATTTCAGCAGATGAAAAATGATGTAAGGTTTAAGAGGTTCAGGGTAGATTTGTAGAGGGTTTATTTTCAAAAAATTCTACAGGCAAAACAGGTGAAGAAGAACTTCAGGTATTTATGAGCTTGTATATAAAACAGTGTGTCCTATTTGGTCTGGACAGCTTGAAAAAGTGAAACTTCTTCGGAAAATTTCCGTAATGCAATCATAATGCATACACCTCCATGTTTCCAGAATGTTTTCTCCTACTCAACATTGACAGCAAATATTGTAGTTGTACTTACTGATAAAACAAAAGTTGTTTTTTAAATTTAAAAAAGTCAATACCAAAGTGCACAAACGGCTTAAGGCAATCAAAACCTTTATTATTTGCCAGAAATAACATATACAGATTTCCACAAAAAGAGTTGCCATACCAAAAGCAATTTTTTTAACAAAAATGTTCCCCTGAATTAATTGTGTTTTTCTTATGTGAACAATACAACCATACATCAACAAATTCATTCATCGAAAACACACAAAAGAAAACGTGAAAAGATGTCCATTGTCTTTCCCTCTGCCTGGCCCTGCAGAGCCCTGCACTTCAGACAGTAGCAAGTCTGCCTGCTTAAGTCGTGCCTGTATGAAGGGACTTAAAGGAGGGGCCTTATTGATCGTCTTCTATGAGTGAAGTCCAGGCATTAGTTCCAGCAGGGTGAGTAGACAGCTGTCTGTGAGCCACTCTACTGGGCCTACATAGCAGGGCTGAGTGGAGCTGGGATGTGCACTTTTGATTTTGATCTCCCCAACATCACTTCTATTGACCGACGCAGTGTCCTGTGCTTTACTTGCTGAGAGAAGCACTTGCCGAGGCCTAGCTGGAAGCCCGGACACAAGCCACCATTGCATTATCCGGGTTGCTGTTGACAAGCTTGAGATGATGAATCTTCCATGGTCTGCTGAGGCCTAGCCCTAATCACTGCTGTCATCTACTAGCAACTGCCGTATCCACTGACCACGGCAATCACAAGTCAGGTTATCGTGGCACACAGGGCCAAGAATCCCAGTGTTTGTTATCTAAGTGTATATGGGTGGACAAGGCTCTCTGAAGTTAGACACAAAGGTCCATCCGTACTAAGAGCAGTCCACCTTTTCATCTGTGTTCAGTTCTCTCGTATATTCTTTAAGACCAGAAACTTTTTCTTGTCCATTAAATTTGTAGTACCAACGATGTGCTAGTTCATATTATCATTACTCTTCAAGTCCAACATGTCAATGAAACCCGAGTGTCTGTGGTTTATGGTAGTGCTTTTGAGATTTCAAGAGACATGTTGGAATCTTAATGCCTGCTGCCTTAAGATTCATAAATGTGGACAAAATGGTAAATAAATGCTAGATTATGAGTTTTATAAGTCTACGTTTATAAGTAAATCTGTGTATATTTACACCTGTACTTGTCTGCATGTGTAAATATGTCAACACCATGTAGTTATTTGCGGTATGTTCTATCGTTGTAGCTGCCCAGTTGCTGTCTTAAATTTATTGTTATGAGGGGGTTACCGCATGACTTCAGGCTTGCTTGCTTGCTTCTTTACTCACTGAGACTGAGAGGAAAAATCTTGACACATTTTGTTTCATCCTGCTGTCTTACAAAGTAGCACCTGTGCAAGAATCCAAAGGTAAAGGCATTGATCCTTTCTTATTAATTTTTCTTTCACAAATAGTAGTTACATTTCAACTAAGAAATTACACTTCTGGAATATAGGACCTGTTATGAACACCAACAACAGATGGTAAGTGCTGCCATCTAGTGGTCTTTACATGAATTGAAAAGAGGCCATGAAATCCATCCAAATTTACAAATACCCTTAACGTTCAGTAACATATTCTATTAACTCTTCAAAGTTAGTATCCCAAAGAGTCTCATTAGCCTATACAGCCCAGAGTGTCTCTGTGTGCTCACTGTTACTGGATGACAGCATTCTCCTCCTACCCCTGTAGGATGCTCGCAGGAGCCTTCGGCCCTCCTCGTAGTCATCCTGGTCCACACCGATCAGGAGACGGACGCCTTCCGAGCCTGCTGCCATCCTCAGGGAGTCAGTTATGAAGACTGCCTTCAGGGCCTCCAGCAGATCTCCACTCAGGTAGTCCCCCCAAAAGGCCTCCAGGTTGTCCAGCTCTGTGAACTTGATGTCGCAGACGATGGAACCTAGATCTCTGGCACGAAGCAGTGAGCTGGCTTGGCTGAACAACTCAAACTGTCGCTCAAGGGGCTGCTGCTTGTCCGAGGAGACGCTGTCCCGTAGTGCCGACTCATGTTCCAGGTATTCGGCCCGGACACGCAAGCGGATATCTGATAATGGAAGGGAGAGGAGGAAGCAGTGATGGAAAGTAGGGGTGACAGTGTGGAGGGGGAGGGTTGATGGTTGAAATAATGGTAGGGAGGGTAGAGGGAAGAGAGTGAATAATGAGGAAGGGGGAAGGAGAGAGAGAAAAAGACAGCAGTAAAAGATGAGGAGAGGGGAAGAAAGATTACGGAAAAAGTTAAAATGAGTGAGCAAAAAAATTGGAGATGCCCACATCACAGACAGAAAGAAAACAAAGGGCAGAGAAACAGGGACAAGACAAAATCATTATAAGACAGCTCGTTTAACTCATCTATATTAGTGCATTAAATTAAGAGGGGATTTCCTTAAGGGGTTCAAGAGCACAAAAGAGATTTCAGAAGGAGAAAGTGACCCAGTAGATTGACTAACTGGACAAGATATTGCACACTGAGATAGTTCAGGATATTTATCCTGGCACACCCTGACAAAAGAACAAAGATAGTGGTGCAAGGCACAGCAGACTGTTAATTATATGGGGCACTGGAGCTAGACCGACCCACTTGTGTGCTAAATACAGCTGTAACCACTTGAGTTTGTTTTGGTGAGGATGAAGTGGACATTTTGGGGCATCGGGAGAAGCGCTCTGAGACTGAACCAGTGGCGTAGTTCCTTTTCCTCCGGGCAAGTCAATAATTATAAGTGTTAATATCAGCTGTTATCTACATGGTTGCCAATAATAAGTGGAAAATTATTTTTAGTGTGACACCTTCCAAGGCTAAACCTACATAAAATAAATAGATTCAAATTAAGCTGAAACGCTGAGAAAATAGCAGAAATGAAAGCAACCTAGCAGTGTCAAGCCCTGGAGAGGCATTTTGTTCCAGCCCAGTGTTCACGCCAGACTGATTTTGATCAACATGTTTAATGCTGAGAACAGATGCTGGAGTTCTCGCAGTAACAGGATTGGCGGTCATGCAACAGCACAGCGAGAAAGATCAGAGGATACATACTGTACTGAGCAAGAGCACGGCTGAGATCGTCCCCCATGTGATTTTTCCAGAGCTTCAAGTGGAAATCAGCGGCTGACGACTTTCGCTGCAACAAAAACCCATTTCTCCCACTCAAAGCCTTTTAGCAGAGGTAAACAGTAATCACTGCCAATGACATCCATATTACTAGAAACATTTTCATCAATGTGCCATTGCAAAGGAGTGTAGATACCTTTTTCCAAGTAGTTTTTAAGCCATAATTGCATCTCTGGGTATATAAAACCCAGTTCAATGAAAGCCTCTTTGTTGCTTCCCCTCAAACTTTATAAAGGGACTCCAAGTGAAATCTTAATGAGGCAAAATGACTTATGTCTGTAGTCAAAATAAATAATTTGTTGGTAAAATGTTAAAATGACTCTGAATATTAAAGTAAACTACAACAAAGATAAGGCAAAACAATCAGTACAAGAGAGCACAAGAACCCTACTTGAATATACAGCGAGGTCTGTTTCTAGTTAGCTTTACAGTAGCAATGGCTCCACAGAAAAGAGTTCCAACTCAAGAGTCACGTTTAGCTTCTCTCCGTTCACATTTGGTTTGAGGCTATGGGGAATGGCGCAAGACACATAAGGGATAAAGTTTGGAAAATGCCAACATTAGAAATGCAAATGTTGAATTAAGGCATTGATTTTGCATGTCTTAACATTTGTAGGGGAGCAATAACCAAACATTGGCTTTAGCATTCATGCTCCATGAGGCTGTAATTAGATTACTATTAAAACAGAGGACTGGATCAAAGGGGACACTTAATCAATAAGGTTTAAGAAACGCTCAAAATATTCAGAGTAGGAAAGAAGACTGAATTGAAACCCCCTTGCAGACGAAGATCATTCAGTTAACACTTTTGTTTGCTCACACAAGAAATGAGGACAGAATGTTTTTCTTCAAGAGAGTATTATGTTACAAGATAATAACACACTGACATTTTACAAGTATAAGACATTTGACTGTGATATGACAAATTTAAAACCCTGTCCCTGGTAAAATGTCTTCTTAGTTGGTGATAACTTTTCTGCAGTCCAACCCATTGACAAGACGAACAAGTTGAATACATTATGGTCAGAAAAACCTTGTTGTACCAAAAACCATGACTGTCCTCAGAGAACGTAAAGTGCAGATATCAAGTATTCATCCCCCCTTTTCTAACGTTTTACTGTTTAACATTCATTGAAAGTGGACTGCTTACAGTGGGTAAGTCTATTGCAAGGCAAAAACTGAAATGTTCGTCTTCATGATGCAAACACTAAAAAAAAAACAAAACCAAACATTCTGACAGGTCTGTCAAAGTATCAGTTAGGATACAGGTGCAAAAAAGTTCCAGAGCAACAATACCCCTCCGTATGGTAAAATCATGAAAACAACATGCTAATCAGCTTACAGCATGCTGTGTTAGCACAACAACCAATGAAGGCTCCCAGGATGACTCTGGAAACTCTTTCAGAGCTTCAATTGGAGACACTGTGCACAAAGCTTATAAACAGGTACACAAAGAGTCAGTACAATTAAAAGATAATAAAGATATAATAGAGATAATAAAGACAAAGATGGTTTTGTGTCCTGACCTTTTGAATTTTCTCATCTATGTCTGGTAGAAGCTTGTCAACAGACCAACAGAAATACAATTTACCCACTATAAAGTCTGGTTGTCCCAGCGTCATGGGGATGCTCTTCTGCAGTAGGCCCTCTATTGCTTGTGATGGTGGAGGGTAAGTTGAATGCAGCAAAACACAGAAAATTCCTGGAGGAAAAACCTGCTGCAGTCTGCAACTATGACAGATTTATTTTTCAGCACAATAACTGATGAATTTGTACAGATTTCTTGGAGGTTCCTTTGATTCAATTTATATTATACATATCCATTTAATCCTTTAATTTCCTTGTAAGTGTATTGACAAATCAGCTATGACAGGATGTGTTAAAGCATTTCAGTATTCAGATTTATCACAAAGTGTCAAATGAAGCATTTAAAAGAGGGGGAAGAATACTGATATCACCTAACTTTTTGCACTCATAATATTCAGTATGGACTCTTAAAATGATTAAGTTAAAGTGTTGGAAGGAGTTCGATCTTTTAGACCACTACACTGTGTGAGGGCTGGGGCTATGATAAACACCTGCCCTTCATGCAATTACTGTATTTATGGATGTCCTCCGTTTCTGCCTTCCCATTTCATACTGAGCAGGATGGAGGTAGAGATAGGGCCACTGAGGAGAAGGCCATTTAAAACCACAGGAACACAATGATAGTCATTTTGTTAGGGTTACAGAGCACTTCACGCTTCATCAGACACAGAGACATCCACTTAGACAGGACATTAGGAAGCACAGCTTTCATTTTCTCACTTTAAACACCAAGCCCGTTTGGCTTCCTCCATCTCACTCCAACCCCCCCAAAAAAAGGAAAAAAAAAAAGTTTAAGTACCCATTTACGAGGAGTCACTTGGCACGGAGAGCTTCAACTCTTTATCGATCCGTTTTTCTGCTGAATGACTGACCAAGAGAGTGGAGAGTTAGGGGAGTATTGAGAGACGGGCAGACAGAACTCTCTTTTCCCCATAGACAAAAAAAAAAAAAAAAAAAAAAAAAAAAAAAAAAAATCACTCTCGGTACCACTTTGCGTAGTTTGAGCATTTAGTGTTCGTTCTCTCCCTCTCATTGTGTGTGAGGATACTGTTTTCCTGACACACAGGTTGGTCTGTTTAGAACTGCGAACACAGAGAAAGGAGAGAAAGAGAGAAAGAGACAAGTACAAGTGGGTTGGATATCTGTCGACTGGGTGGTTTTTTTCAACATCAAGCAGGCATGGCACAGCACTCACTTCTCTCAGTTGTAATGAGGTCAGGGCAATAGTTCGTATTGACAAGTTAATCAGCTCAGAAATGCCTTTACAGTATCTCTAGAATATTGCGTGGCAGTGTCTAAGTGGGATGCTCGTACTGCTCTTACCTTGACCAATACTCTCATCCTCACTTTCCCAAACCCAATATTTAAGCTTCAACTGAAACGTCAATCAGATATGTCCATTAAACCAAGTAAAGCCATGTTCAGACCAAAGAGATGCAATGATATAAAATCACTGAGTGTAGCAGGAAAATGTTTGAGGGGTGCGAACTGACCCATATTTGCTGGACTCCAGCTAGCTGATGGTGTCACAAGCAAGCAAACCAAAGTGGCTAATTTTAGAACATAAAGCACATGAACTGTTTCAACATCTTATAAGTTTTTAGTAAAGTCAGACAAGCAAGTTACAAACTTTCAGATGTTCTACATGGCAGCATTTTGTGCAGAAAAGGGGATGATCAACTCATCTAAACAGTGCTCCATGAATGAGTCCTAAAACCTGGAAACAGGTTTGTCAAACTTCTGTTTCATTCAGTTTTTTTTATACAGCTGAAATAAGGTCTGTGGTAAACACTGGCTTAAAAGACTACCACAGTTCTATGTCATAAAATACTTCATTAAATACGCCACTCAAGACTTTTGAAGCTTTAACATCTCTTAAAAAAGACAAATGCTGACAAGTGGCAAGATGAAACTACAGAGCTTGTCAAGGACATTAACTGTCATAATGAACACAGGAACTAATCTACTCGTTAGACTTGTCATATTTATACAAACTCTTTACTTTGACTTATCAAGATATAACAAGTGCAAAGTATAGCGTACTCGGAAGACCAGTGGCGGTAACACTGAAGTCATGCAACAATGGTGTAATTCCATAGCTTATTACTTCTAGCAATTAAATTTATCCTTCAAAAATTATAACATTGTTGTTTACTTGTAAAAATCTTGTTAAACAAGATTTTTGACTTGTTAAACAAGATTTTTATACTCTAAACATCCTAAGGCTTTGTTCCCCACAGACTTTATTTCTTGCAATATTCCAAAGGCTGTTGGAAATATTCCATTAGCTTTTTGGCAACCAGAGAAAACCAGAATGTTGCCAACTTCTTGACTGGTCTGTGGAAAATCCATCATTCCTGCATCAATCAATTTGTTTGAGGAATAGCTCCGTCTGTATGACCATTAAGATTTAAAATTTACATGTACTGCTAAACTGACAACTTCACTGACTACATGGTGTCGACACTGACACTCTGCTGCTCTCTCTCTCTTTAGCCCTAGATCACACACAGCCTATGCACACAACCTTAATCACTTTTGCTATTTAATTTATACAAGAATTGCAACAGCAAGTATTTTACAATAATTATGCTCATTCACATTTTGTAACATTACAAACTGCAACCAGCTACATTAAAAAAACAACCTGATAAAGGCGGCAATAACAACAGATGTAGTTGCTATTAACATGTTCTGTTATGAAACTGGCACCCATCTCATCTCTTGCAGTGGTGTAAACTGAAAGGGTTTTTGCAACATTGAACAGGGAAATGCAAAAAGTTGCATTTCCCACAGTCTCATCTGATTGTGAATCTTTGGTCTGAACTGGGCATAAGAGACATCACAAGCACCCCATTTACATAGCACAGAACCACTACTGAGTTAAATGTACTAACACTGTAGGCATTTTTTAACAGCAGTTGTCATGGTCAGAATGCAATTGAGACACTTCACTAAAAATGACCTGAGAGATGAATCATGACAAGAAAGAGTATTTGAGGTCTGTTCAAATGCTAGGGGCCAGCATTGGACTGAACCGCCCTATCTATCTCTGCTCCCTCTTGACAAACGCACACCCAGGGCTCACACGGGGCACAGAGATAAGATACAGCAGGAGCTTCCTTCAGCAGAGCACTGTTGGGTTATTTTCCTCAGACACTGGCATTTTTTAACAGCTGTCTGTCGGCAGCCATTTTAGATTCTATGAAATCGAATACATGTCCAGTCCCTATGAAAGGATGAGAATCCACATTAGCATTTTGTATGACTCCAGACACGGCTTTCGTTAGCTTTAGTTGGCCAGTTTGATTTGAGATGTGATTCTTAGGGCAGATATGTACAGCCACTTGTAATGAAGATAGCATGAAGGGAAAGGATTGCCACATAGGCTGCGGTGATGATTGGCATTTTCACAAACATACCCAACATAGTTCTGCTTTGACTTTACTTTTTTATATTGTTCAAAGTTAAACTCTTCGGTGTAATACAAACCTAAATGTAAAGATAGTTTAAATTTTCACCACAGATAACCTAAAACAAGACAAACAACTGATTTTTACCTTGTATTTTAGTTTACAGAACAAATATACCATTATGATTTTATTTTTTGTTGCTATAAATGATACTAGGACCACTTTTAGGTGGGTTTGAATAAGGTTTGAATTTCTCTCCTAATTTTATCACCAATATTTGCAGTGTGTCATCTTTATCACAACTTGCACACCC
>JAPZDZ010000025.1:8894739-8907933 GCA_029783805.1 Acanthurus tennentii
TGTAAACGTGTTTGCAACTTAAATTAATTAATATCTTAAAACTTACTTTTGTCTTTGTCCTGTTTCCTAGGCTCTGGCTCCCCAAAGGCATCTCAGCCAGTTCAGCTAAAGAGTGGTTTGACAGGCGTCGGATGTCCATCCGTCCTTGGGCCAGCTTTGTTGACCAACGCAAGTTTTCGAAACCCCGCAACTTTGGAGAGATGTGTCAGAGGGTTGTGAAAAATGTGGAAACTTACAACAGCAACTACACCTTCATCTTCCTGGGTCTCATCCTCTATTGCATGTAAGGCCAAAAAAGAGGAAATTACTTGTGCTGTTATGTCACTGGGATCATTAAGTATTTCTGCTGCCCACCTCTTACTCACACAATCTGCACCTAATTCACATGAGGAACTTTCATGGAGGAGTTTGGCCACTGGAAAAGAGAAACATAACTAAATATACCACAATTTAAGCTTAAAACTATGCTATAAACTACATCTTAAAAAAATGTTTTAATTAAAACCAAACTGGACCGTTAATGTTTTTTCTCCACAGTATCAGCTCTCCCATGCTGCTGATTGCCTTGGCTGTGTTTGTTGGTGCCTTTTACATAATACACCTCAAGTCCATGGAGTCCAAACTGGTTGTCTTTGGTGAGTAAAGCTGTGAGTAAAGCTATGGTGAACCCTTAATCACTATACTCTCAGAAATAAATTATATGCAGTGTGACCCTCTGTGTTAGCATGTGTCTGCTAAGATGAATTAAGCCCACCGGTACTAATTCAAACATTTCAAATAGCATTTGTTTTGAAAATATGTGCTTAATTTTGTGATATGTTAAGAGAAACCATATGTTATTTAGCAATGTCTTAATGTAAATTAAATTTCATGTATCTTTCTGTGGATGGTGACAGGTAAACAAACAATTAAATTTATTCAAGAACAGGTTAAAATGCACATCGGGGTCTTATATATAACAATCAAAAACAAAGCTGTGTATTTATTTACAGTCGACTTAAGCAGACCTGCAAGAGGCAGCACAAAACTGTCCTAATAATTGGAATTTTGGTGTTATTTAAAATCTTTACCTTTCTCACTAACCAGGCAAGGAGCTGACTGTCCCTCACCAGATGAGTCTGGCCGGAGCTGTTTCTCTTCCTGTGTTCTGGTTGGCCGGAGCTGGAGCAGCAGTCTTTTGGGTTCTAGGTAAGTCAAACCATTAGTTGTTCTTGCCATCAGTTATTACTTCACATGCAGAATAATGAAAGGTGGAATATTTTTTGCAGAGCTTGTCAGATCACTGAATTCTTTTATATTTTTGAAGGCATAATTGACTGAAATGTAATTGTAAATTCATGTAGACATTATGTTCCTAAGAAAAAAAAATCTACATCCTCATCATTTTTCTTTTACTCTCATTTTGTATTTTTCATGATTCCTCTCAGGGGCGACTCTGTTTGTGATCGGCTCCCATGCTGCATTCCGTGAGCTGGAAAGCTCTGACATAGAAGAGCTCCTTATGGAGCCTGTGTGAAGAGCAGGCTGAGCTCTCAGCAGGGGCTGGTTGACGATCAGTCATCAGTTTAACCCTGTGATAACATTATCCCAGAGGGATTGAGGAAAACCTGCTTCCAGATCTGCTCTTTGCTATGTGTGCATCCTGTATTTCCTATATCTTACCTATGTCAGTGTATCAAAAATGCACCTTGTCTTGCCTTTAAAGTAATTGTTGTTACAAACTGTATTGCCTTCTTCGGTCTCATTTATACCTATTGCTTGCCAGATGCACAAATTATCAACCAGATAATGAGTGTTTAAGCACATTATCATACGGACTATATGCCTTTTATTCTACATAATGTAAACCTTGGATGCCTCTGGTTTGTGTCAAATAGCCTCTGGCTCCCTGCAACATTGCTTATGCAGTACAGTGACATTCTGTATGTTTGAAACTATTAATCTCTATCTGTGTTGTACTTTTTGCTGTAAATACCTTCAGAAACAATTTCTGTATCAAAACGTGACAAAATGGCAGATTTTTCTAATGTAAAGATTAAGAATACAGTGAATGCAATGTTTGCTATTTTATGTAATAGCAAAACACATGATTTGTTTTCCCAAAGAAAAAGTGCCATTTAAAGCTTTAAAAACTGTTTCTCTAATAATGATCATGCACTTTTTTTTTTTTTTTTCAGAAGAACACAAAAAAATAATTTGGTATTTCAGATAAGGTACGTCACGTAGATACACTAATGAGAATAAAGGTCAGTACATTGTAATGATAATTTTTACTCTTTTACTCTCGAGCTGTTTAAGCATATTTATCAACTTTACTGACAACATTCAGATTTGAAGATCATTCTGTAAACCTGATGTATTTCGTTGTTGAAATTCATTATTCATTTGTTTACATTTTGATGTAATTTGGGTGTTTTTGTATTTAAATAACAGTCGGGAAGTGCAATAAAATCCTGGTGTAAAGATAACATGTTATGGGTTTCATGTTGATTTCTTTTAGTATCTTATGTCAAGTGAATTCAGGTACTTTGTTCTATTCAGTTAAAATTACAGTTGGATCCCGTTTGTGCATCCGAGGCAGGATTTGTTGTGAACTCGGAGGTCCTTTGGCACTAGTCTGAACATTTCCTCATGATTCCAGTCTGCTCTGAATACACAGCGGAATAGGACAGTCCTGACCATTATGGCTCCTCTTCTCTATCTCTAGCACACCGAACACTGCAGCACTCGCCAACCCCCTCTTGTCCCCCTCTGGTCCCCCTCTTGTCCCCCTTTTTTTCGTGTGACCCCTGTGACCTGTGCTCTGTGACAGCACAGCTAGAGGACCCCATGCTCAGGTTACCATGGCGATGACCTTGGAGGGCCCCAGTCAGACACACACGCGTCCACAGACACACTCGCTTGCACACTGCGGCAAAGGCGAGCGATCGATATTCTATTATACAGAGGGTGGCGAGGAGGAGGAGGGGGGCGAGGAGAGTTGCACTGCAGTGAGCTCACTGCAGAGACACAGGGGAAATTAGAGAGAGGGTGAGAGTGTGAGTGTGTTTGTCAGAGAGAGTGACAGAAAGTGGGTGTGCATGGATGTTTGTTTGTGTGCGTGTGTGTATGCATGAGAGAGAGAGAGAGAGCAACTGCATTTGTCATTGGACAGTCGTGCCAGAAAGTTTTTGTGTGTCATTCAAAAGGACATGTCCTAAATTCACACAGGACGTGGCAAAGTGACCTTTCAGACCTCACAATCCTTATCTTTCACATTACAGAGCTGTATAAAGTGTGTAATTTACTTGATTTGTGAAGTACGTGGGCAATATGAGGTTCATTTAAAATAGATGACCCTTGTGGCACAAAGAAGGAGCACAATTACAGTCTGTTCCCCCAAGACAAAAGATATATTGCCTTGCCTTATTTGTGGAAATGTAACCTTTTGGAAATAACTTTATCAATCATGAAAGTTTCCATTCTTTGCTTAACATAAAATCCCAAGTTGATTTTTTATGAAATACGAGCACATTGTTTCTGTTGTGTGACTTCTGCTGACAGTGATTCTGACTCTGGAGCTCATCAATTTTGATCTCAGATGAGGCTGACATTTGCTCAGTGGGTTGGTGCATTACCCTGGGCTGCTGCCAATTGTTCCTCCTATGGCAGCTTGACATTATGCAGTTTGCAGGTTGAAGTGCATGAAAAACTTACAACACTAGGTGGCATCCCATCCTCATGTTTCTTTTTCCTCGTTCGTGCTTTGCTGCACACCACTTATGACTGAAATCGACAAATTAGCATCACAAATACCAGAGCATTTTACTGTGCATTAATTCAGAAGTGTGATGAAATGATGTTAGATAAGTTAAGCTTATATTTGAATAAATAATATACTTTTTACTGAATTAAGTATTGTATTTAGTTTTGTGTTTTATATATGCCTTTTTTTTAATAAAACACTTTGTTACTGTGCTTTAAAAGGTCTTATATAAATATAATACTATACTTTATTTATTGGAATAATGAGTAAGCCTGTTATAAAGATCATTGCAGTAAACATAATTTAGGTTCCATTTCAGGTGAGAAGCTATTTTATATTCACAGAATTTGTTTGATGACTATTGTAATAATTGGCATAAAAAAATGTTTTTTTAAACTAATATGCAGCGCTGATTATTATTGCATTTTATTTGACAAATTGAAAAAATACCATAAATAAATAAAACATTTACAAGGGAATTCACTCATAAACCTGAGTGTATTTTGAAACAGAGTAAAGACAGAGACAGAAAGACACACAGACAGGTCTAGGTTGTATTAAATGTTCTAGATGTTTTATTGGTGTTGGTTTCATTTATTTGACACACATGTTCTACTAGTTGTGTATTTTTTTTTCCCTTGAATTTCAACTCTTGCAGCCATCTGAGATGGACCCAGCCTGAGACCGCTGGCCCTTCACTGGTCTCCAACACATACATGCACACAGACCTGGATTGAGCCGAGCTATACCAGGACCAGGACCATAGCTGGACCCAGTCTGGTACTAGACCGCAGGCATGTGGCCTCATCATCACCACATCACACTGCACCACATCATACCGGCACACCTGCAGTAACAGGAACCTGAAAGCCTTGGTTGGTGTCTCGTGTCTTTTGGTAAAAACACAACCAAAACCCTGCTCTGCTGTTACAGTTTAAGAGTAGCCTCCTGAAAACCAGCAAAAACAACTGAAACCAAACAAAAATCAAAAAGAGAGACACATAATCTCTTGCTTTTTCCTATGTCACCAGTATTGTTGATGTTCTTCTCCATGAATGTCTCTCTTTGAGCTGATTTTCAACATGTGTTTTTTTTTTTTTATTGTTTCATTTAAATTCAGTATAGAATTATATAGATTTCCTAGAGCACACAGAAAGATTGAGTTGTATTTACCAACTTGTGGGGTGGGGGTGTACTGTAATAGTTATTAACAAGGACAATGGTTCACACAGTGCACACAAACAGAGACAAACGGGGCAGGAGGGAGGGGAGGGGAGGGGTGTGAGAGACAGAGGGGGAGAGAGGGGGGACAGGACGCCATGGGGTGTGCTTTGTTAGGCCTAAATGAGGAAAAGCAGCTCTCACACACCCCCCCTCTCATCTTAGAAATAAAAAAAAAAACAAGTAAAATCATTGAAACCCCCCCGTACCCCACATATTAAAAAACAACAACACTGTGGCCGTCGAGAACGGAAAAGAAGGAAAATGGACGCAGCGAGAACGACGGGGAAATGACCACTCCGCTGGTCCTCCACCGACAGGAGACGGAGGCAAGAGGTGGCAATCGAAGTGGTGACGGCGGTGGGATCTCACTGTGTGATCTTTATAACTGTGTGTGATTGGAGGACAAGCAAAGGGTTGGCTCGGAGGGAAGAGAGAGAGAGGAACAGAGGTATAGAGAAAGACGAGGGGGAAGAGAGCGGGGGAGAAACGGGGAAGGAGAAGGAGCTGAATGGCCCTTTTTTGCAGAGCATAGACACTCCCTTTGTATCCTTAGCTCATTCGAATCTACATACACAATATGCAGCTGCCGTTTGGTAGATATATTGGTTTATGTACACAGCAGTGAGAGAACACATGCAAAGAGTATCATAGGAGATGGGGGGAGAGGGGGGCGGGTCAATGTAGAAAGTTGTAAAGGTGCTTTTGCTGTTTTTAATCTTTGGGGCAGTTGTGATGAAAATTGCTTCAAAGCGGTTTTTGTCTTTAAGGGGGTGGGGCTTCTGGAGATGTGTCTTGCCAGGGATGGAGTGACAGGGGGGAGAAATAAGTGGAAGATGTTGGGGGTTTGAGCAAAGATGCTCCATCGATCAATAGTATGTCTCCTTTTCCACCCAACCTGGAGTGCAAACGAGAGAGAGAGAAACACAGAGATGATCAAAGTTAATTTAACAGTGCTTCTCAAGTCATATTTTATTAGGATTCTCCATTGCACTGCTAAGGTGAAAGGAGTAGTTCAACATTTCATAAATTTTGCTGATTCATTTTCTTGCAGAGAGTTAGATTGGAGCACCAATATCACTGTCAGTCTGTACGGTAAAAATGAGGCCACTACCTGCAGACAGTTATTGGACTACAAAAACGTTCTGTTGTGATTTTATGGGGGAACGTGCTGGAAAATTTCATGCTAATCTTGCCGTGAGTTTGCCAGATAACCAAGAGTCATAACCAATAATCAAGGAAATTCCTGCACAAAGCTACAGGGGAGCACATCACCCCTGTGTATGCACTGTTGTTGCTCTCTTCCTTCAAAAAACTTTGGTTTAAGGAGAAAAGAGGGAAAAAAATACTAACCTCCAGGGTTCCGGCGAAGGAGAAGTTTTCGAACCTCATCATAAACAAAGATGAGAAAACTATAGGGGAATGCACAAAACCACCAGGTAGGCCTGTTGACAAAATAAAGAGAAGCACAAGGATTAATAATAATAATCAGGCAAACAGTTGGCATATTATGTCTTAATATCAGTCTATGCATGGCTGTGATATACGAGGTAACAGCACTCACTTTAGAGGATACATCCTGAGTGCCACATCCATGCCTGGGCAGTAGGACAGGAAGGCAGCCAGGGCTGTCTCTTCAAACAGGCCGAAGATCAAGATCTTGTTCCTGAGTTGAGAAACACAACAGATATGATGTTAATGATCCAGAAATAAAGATACATCATCAAATTCTAAATTAAACTATTCTAATGATTATTTGCAAAATCTTAAATCAAAGAGATACATGCTAAGTACATTAGTAACAGGGAGCATTTGTTGGACTCACTTCATGCCCTGCTGGAATACAGAGTTACGTCTGGTCTTGCAGATGATGACATCAGCCCACTGCACAACTACAATACTGACAAAGAAGGCTGTGTGGCATGTGAACTCCACGATCTTCCTCTGCTCGTATGTCTGAGGTCAGGAGATGACAGACACACAGTGAGACAAAGTGACAAAACTTAAAAAAACAAACATACACGTTAACACCAAAACTGCAAACTCACCCACTGCTGCCCATAGCTGTCTTCCAGATCATTGACAGAGCGGTCATCCCAATTGAGCCTGATGCCTACTAGGAGGCCGGGCAAGAAACCATTTTCAGCCAAGATGACAAAGTAGGAGAAGAAACCTCCCAAAGCCTGGATCATACCTGAGGAAAAAACATAAAGAGACTAAGTTTTCTTACTTCTTTAATCTTGTTTCTCAAAAACATCGCGGACAGGTTTCGTTTTTTCTATGATCAACAAAGAAGGATAAAGCTGATTTCAACACAAAATTCCTTTCAGACAACCAAGCTCAAACTTCAATCCAGACCAAAGACAATTCAGAGCCTGGATCAGCGGAAACAATCTTCATTTCACCTACCAATTTGTCCATAGGCAATGCTGATAAGCCTCTCATTCACCAGCTTGTCCCTGAATGGGTTCCTGGGCTGACGCTTCATGATGTCGCTCTCAGCTGCCTCATAAGCCAGTGAGATAGCTGGCACCTGAGGGGAAGAGGAAGAAATGTGAACTTTTAGCATAAAACGGCGCATCATATCAGTCTGAGCTTCATCCAGTGATGCTGGTGTATCATGAGTGTTAACATAAAGCTCTATTTGTTGTAAAAGACAGCAAGTGTTTGGTGAGCTCTCACCATGTCAGTTCCCAGGTCAATACAGAGGATGGTGATGGTTCCCAGTGGCAGAGGAATGTTGACAATGATGAACAACAGGAAGGGGGTGATCTCTGGGATGTTGCTGGTCAGTGTGTAGGCAATGGACTTTTTCAGGTTATCAAAGATCAAACGGCCTGATGGGGAGAAAAACAGATCAGGTCAGGTGTAAACTCTGCATCTGACTGGATAAACTCTCTTTTCCTGTTCTTCCCCTTGGTTCCTCTCACCTTCTTCCACTCCTGTGACAATAGAGGCAAAGTTGTCATCCAGCAGGATCATGTCAGCGGCCTGTTTGGACACATCTGAGCCAGAGATCCCCATGGCAACACCAATGTCGGCCTTTTTCAGTGCAGGAGAGTCGTTCACACCATCACCTGTCACAGCTACAATGGCACCCTGGGAAAGAAGATGGAGTTATGAGCGATGAGGCCGAACAGCCACATTTTAATATTCATTGAGTTTTTGAATCCCTTTTAATTCAGATGTTTAAAGGACTAAACAAATTTAATTTAAAATCAAATTAAATTAAGGACTTTTGGTGTGTCAAACCATCTTGCAGTCAAAGGGGAATTCTCATTTAACAGATAACTAGCGCCATCTACTGTTGTAACAGTATAATTATACTTAAAAGACCAGTAACTGAATAAACTCAATGTAATTGCTAATGTCTGTGTTTCTTCTACTTAGACTGGCACATTTAAGTTCTACTCATTCTGGTCGTATCAGACATTTACTGTCCAATGAGGTATGAACAATCCCATAATGCACTAACCAGTCTCTGGCAGCCCTCTACGATGATAAGCTTCTGCTGTGGGGAAGTCCTGGCAAAGACAATCTCTGTGTGATTCCTCAGGATGTCGTCCATCTGTTCCTGACTTAGATCTTTTAGGTCCGTACCGTGGATCACACAGGCCTTGGCATCCCTGAATACAAATATTAAATGTTGATGAGGGTCATTTTTTGAATGACTCTCCACTTTTTTAATGAGTTTTTTTGTGTCAACATTCTTTACCTGGGGTTCACCTGGCTGACAGGTATGTTGAGACGAGCTGCAATATCCTCCACTGTCTCGTTGCCCTCTGAAATGATGCCCACACCCTTGGCAATGGCCTTGGCAGTGATTGGGTGATCTCCAGTGACCATGATGACCTAAAAACAAGAACAGCAAAAAATGATATGTCATCATATGACAAAAAGGTACACTGGAAAAGAACCTTATTATTAAAAGCTGTGAGGAAAAAAAAGAGATCACTTTTTGGCCTGTTGTAGAAGCTCACCTTGATACCGGCAGATCGGCATTTGCCAACAGCATCAGGCACAGCAGCACGGGGAGGATCGATCATGGACATGAGGCCAACAAAGCAAAGGTTGTCTGTCTGGAAGTTGACATCATCTGTGTCAAAGGCAAAGCCCTTGGGGTACTGGTCCTCTGGTAGCAGCATGTGGCAGAAACCTGCAGGGAAAAGAAATATGTGAATCTCTGAGTATCAACTCATATCCCTGTCTCCACTTCACCTCTGACATAACTTTCAATGCTTAGTCTTCATAAAATGTATTTAGAAAACTCCATGGTCTTGTTTTGTTTTCTGTTTTAAATTGAGCAGTGCTGTCTCCAGTTCTATGAATACGTACCCAGGACTCTTTCTCCCAGTCCTCCCAGCTCCATGTAGGCATTCTGGAAAGCTTCCTTCATCTCCTCATCCATAGGCTGCTCCTTGCCCTGTAGCATGATGGTGGAGCAACGGTCCAGGATCCTCTCAGGGGCTCCCTTCATCACCAGCAGGTAACGGTTGTCATTTGGATCCTCAGTCTCGTGCACTGAGAGCTAGAGGGGGAAAAAAGGTAAAAACATTACTTTAATATAAAGACTGAAGTGTTCAGGGTGTGAATATAAGGACACAGGTGTAAACCAACCTGTTACGTACCTGATATTTGTTGGTGGAGTTAAAGGGGATCTCAGCCACCTTCTTGTTCTTGTCCCTCATCAGCCTGACTGAGCCGCAGGACAGCTCGATACACTTCAGCAGGGCCGACTCTGAGGCATCGCCGGCCACGTCACGCTTCAGGATGGGCAGTGAGTCTTGTCCTGCTTTAAACTGGGCACGGTTACACAGACCAGCGATACGAGCCAGAGACAGCCATGTCACTGAGCTCTTGTCAAAAGAAGCGCCTGCAGAAGGAACACAGGAGTGGGTATTATTGAGATGCTTGATTTTTAGTTATCATTTACAGTTGTTTCCGTTTCTTCAGCAGTGCCTGCATGCCCTCTTTTCACTTACCAGACTGGTCCTCAGTGGTGTCAGCCTCATGGATCTGGTTGTCAAACCACATGTGGGCCACAGTCATCCTGTTCTGGGTCAGGGTGCCAGTCTTGTCAGAGCAGATGGTGGAGGTGGAGCCCAGGGTTTCCACAGCCTCCAAGTTCTTCACCAGGCAGTTCTTCTTAGCCATACGTTTGGCAGTCAGGGTCAGGCATACCTGCACACAAATACATTTGTCATTTTATACAACGTAAACTGTTATTGTACTTGGGTCAAGTATAAATCTCAAAGGCAGACTTTCTCTGTTTCTTGATGCTTAATTAAGTGAGCTAATTGTACAATTAAACAAAAACACAAACAAATGAATCTTTAAATCTAAGCATCTTTTCGAATGATAAGAAAGTACAACAAAATACTACCAAAGCTACCAAATACCTATAAAACATACTGATTAGACAAGGTGAGAACTATGAAAAGAACTATAAAGAAAAATAAACAAAACCAAGAAAATATTATGTGTACAAAATAAATTCAGAGCAACCACAGTTTGAAAAATCAAAGATAGCATCTGAGACCAAATTGTGCTAATTTAGGAGTCTGTCCACTTACAGTGACTGTGGCCAGCAGCCCTTCAGGCACGTTAGCCACAATGATGCCAATGAGGAAGATGACGGCCTCTAGCCAGCTGTAACCCAGGATGATGGCCAGGATAAAAAATGTGACGCCCAGGAAGACGGCCACACCTGTGATGATATGGATGAAGTGCTCGATTTCTTTGGCGATGGGGGTTTTGCCGGTCTCCAGGCCAGAGGTCAGAGTGGCAATGCGTCCCATGACTGTGCGGTCTCCAGTGCAGATAACAATGCCACGCGCCGTGCCTGGTTTGGGAAAAACACCACAGTATAATGTTGTAAAGCGTCACTGGAAACATCATTCCTGTCCTGATTAGTCCCATAATATTTTTTCCCTCAGTTAAATCACAGTTGTATACCTTCCACACAGTTGGTAGAGAAGAAAGCAATGTTTCGGGTTTCCAAGGGGTTGTCATGGGTACAGTCAGGTGACCTGCTCTGAGGTTCTGATTCGCCTGTTAGTGAGGAGTTATCAACCTAACGGGAAACAGAAAAAGAAAAGCATGTAGCCGCACACAACAAGAAGCCAGACTTTAAATGTGTGTGTGTGAATATGTATGTGTGAGCGTACCTTGCAGCCATGAGCAGAAACCACCCTGATGTCAGCAGGGATCCTGTCTCCTCCCTTCACTTCAATCAGATCTCCAGCCACCACTTCCTCAGCGTTGATCTGTACCTTCTCACCCTCACGGATCACCAATGCTTGCTGTAGGGAAATATCAACGAGGCTTAATAAAATACACACACCTGCTGGACACTTTGCATAGAAATACACTCCAACAATATGGGGAGCTACGGCAACAAGATAAGATCTTTTAATGTGGAAAAATCTTCATCTGCTTTCCATTATTAATACCCATTAAGTCACATTAAATGACTAGGGTTTAATATTTAGTGGCATCTAGTGGCAGGATAGCAGATTACAACCAACTAAATATGTGCAACTAAAAATGATAAATTATTTAAAAAAAAACAACCCTGGTGAGGCCCAGTCATTGTAAATACTAATTATAACAGGGTTGCTTCCTCTGTAGATGTAAAAAGGTCAGTCTGAATCAACAAACACATAGTGATTCTTTTAGTTTAAGTCCCAAATATTCACTATCAAAGCTAAATGGTCTGTGTCCCTTTATTACTTATTATAAGCTCCCACATGTTTGTTGATTTCTTATGAGCAAACACATATTTACCTGAGGCACCATGTTCTTGAAAGACTCCATGATTTTGGAGCTCTTGGCCTCTTGAAAGTATGAGAAGCAACCGGTAATGATGACGACAGCTGTAAGCACAATACCTAGGTACAACTGGAAAGAGAGCAAGACAGAGACAAGGAGACTAAGTCAAACATATGTGATTGTGGGCTGTGGGAAGGCACTGAGTACAGTGTGTGTAATCCTAAAACTGATTCGCTGAGGTGTTGTTTATGTCAGTACTTCGGAGTCAGAGGTGTGAATTATGTGTTGATGAGGTGTAAATGGGCCCGATGAGCGTGTGTATGCGTAGGTGCTTCTGTGTGTGTGTGTGTGTGTGTGTGTGTTGCTCACATTGTCTCCTGCAGGCTCGTCCTCAGTGGCTGCCTGGATGGCATAGGCCAGGAAGCAGAGGATGGCGCCGATCCACAGCAGGATGGAGAATCCACCGAACAGCTGGCGGCAGAACTTGACCCACTCTGGGGTGGTGGGAGGCGGGGTGAGGGCATTGGGGCCGTCCCTGATTAGAAACTCTGCTGCCTTGGCATTGGTCAGGCCCTGGAGGAAACACAGAGGAAGTAGGATGTGGATTTAGCAGAGAAAGGCAAGTCTGCACCGATGCAAAGAAAAGCAAATACACATATTTGTTTAGCATTCTCATATTTCTTTAGATTGACGTTACAGTCCAGAGACCTGTTGGGCCGGATTGTCAAAGCTGTGGTAACTCAATAGCAGTATCCTTATGCCATCTAGTGGCCATCTGGCAGATCAGTCTCAAATCATTACATTTTATACTGGGAAAATTTAGGTTTTAAACTTACCTGGACAATGTCAGTCTGGTATTTCCTGCATACTTCCTCTACCGACATCTTATGTTCCGTCTAAAAAAGAAAAAGATACAGAAACAATAAGTACTCATTCAGAAGGTCATTGTGCTTTTTAGTTGACGTTTTTTGCATGCAAGAATAATTTGTAGAATGCAGACCAAATCAAAACAATATTTTTCTCCATGCATGCAGTTCACCTGAGAGGTGATGTATCAGGGCAGCCAGATATGGCGACCCAGGTTTCTGTTTCTTGTGCTCGGATGTGGGATCAGAGAGACGACCTCCAGATAACAAGTCACCCCTCTCAGCAGCACAAATACATTTTTTTTTTCACATGCTTGAGAGAGATTTCTCTTCTCCCCAACAGTGTTGCTGTTAATTTACTTTTATTTGCTAAAAGCTCCAGGAGGAAGTTCTTCAAAACTTGAAAATGTTTTATTTACATCATAATATGCTTTGATGGTATGACAAATCTTCAGAAATACCAAGGGAGTTGTGTCAAATTAATCTTTTTTTTAACTGACAGGAATCAAAAAGTGAAGGTAAAGAGAAGGTTTTACTTACAATGGGCACTTCCTTCTTCAGGTCATCCATGTCCTTGGGTGCCCCCTTCTT
>JAPZDZ010000025.1:8932689-8951935 GCA_029783805.1 Acanthurus tennentii
AATCAGGAATTTTTGTTGTTGTAGTTGTTAAACATTAGAAACATCGTAGGATACTTTCAAGAAAGGAGTCTAAAAATGCAGCCATTATTATTGTGTGTTTGGCAACTCTTGCTTTAGCACACGTATCCAACAATACAGCACCACTTGCTAGCTCTGTCCAGCTGTTAAATGAATTCTCATGTATTAGCCACATCATTCAGCCTGCGGATGCTGGCAATAGCAGAGGTCAATCAGGATTAAATCCTGCCGCATTACATACTGTTGACCTGTGGTGAGGGTGTGATATTAAGAGGTTAAACTCAATCTGCTCGACAACAGAACTGAGGAGGAACAGACAAGAACATAATTAGGACGAACGTCTTTATGTCCTTGTGACATCTGCTGACTGTGCTTTTAGCTTTCATTGATAAATTTAAACCATGGCGTGCTGAGAGTTATGGGGACCTTTGGGGTGTGGCTGCAGGCTTGATCAAATTAAAATGAACATCTGGACACACCCTAGCAGGATGACAGGCAGTGAAACACACACACACACACACGCACCCACACACACAATCACAAACACCTCATTAACTTGAGTAGCTCCAACCCACAAATAAATCATGATTCACTGGATTATGCCATGTTAGCTAGCACATGCTAACATATCTTGCTACTAAATCAAGGCTTGTTTACTCTGACTGAATGATCAGTCAGGCCATTCATCACACTGTGAAAACACGTTGTTATTCAAGTGTTTTCCCTGGCAGCCATTTCAATGTACTGGTGTGTCTGTGTCAGAGTGGGTGTTTGTGTACGAGACAGCAAGGTTGCACATGTGCCCAGAAATGTGATTTCAGATTGAATGAAGTAAGGGATGATGAAGGGGAGGGAGTTTGGATGAGTACCCAAGAGGCACTCAGTCGTTCAAATGTTGTGTCATCACTAGGGAATGAAACAGCTGGCACTGCGATGGTGTGTTGGCCTTGACTGACTGGTTTTACTCATTTACTTACTCAGTCACAAACACACATAATCAAGCATAGAGTAATTCAGGCTGATTGGGTCCGTCTGGCTCTCTTAGCCAGGGATAGCTGTGTTGTAAGTAGTCCTGATTAAACAAATGCTCTATTTTGTTTCATTTTATTAGAATGAAGGATTTTTGTCTGATTCAAGTGTCTTTTTCTTTTGATTGCTTGTTTATGTTTTGTGGGTGCAGACAGGTGACAAATGGAAGGAGGAATAAATGAGCGCAGGTACATAATTAGTGCAGATGTTTCCATGCAGAGACAGCTGGGTTATGATTGGTTTCATGAGTATGGAAATTATGTAAATCATATGTTATGGCTTGCAAAGTCATCAAATTAAAATCCAACACAACTGAACACCTATGGGCATTATTGAGCCATAGCGCCAGCAAAAGTCAAAAAAATTCCCTAAGTGCTCAACCTCATCACCATCAAAACACTAAATGAGGGAATATCCTCTGGAAGAATGTTGTTCATCCCCCCCAGTAGAGATCTAAAGATTTGGAGACTCTGTGCCAAGGAGCATTTAAGCTGTTCTGGCAGCTCATGGTTGCCCAACATCTTTAATTTATCACCCATTTGCACTGTCTAACCCACCCCAATAACCCACTGCTATTATCTGTATGGAAAATGGCCAACAAGCACAAAGGGGAGAATAAAAAAAATCTAAAAGTGGGATATAAATAGGCAGAACTCAGTTGAATTATGTGATCAGACCGAGCTTTAAATTAAAAGTTGTCAGTGTTAATATAGGTAGCTGCTAATAAGGCACCCTTAATTTGAAGCCAGTGGCTTTCTTCATGATTAATACATCATTACTTGATGCTTTATTGATCAATAAGGATTAATAAGAACAATGAGTTGCCAAGTTGTGAAAAATCCCTTTGGTTGGTTTATATCATCCTCGAACTTGGCAGATGCTTTGTCTTTAAAAAAAGTTGGAAACTTCTCCAGTGGACATTTAAAAAAAAAAAAAAAAAAGTGAAAAAACCAGCTACAGAGCATCTGGACCAACATTCAGTTATTAACACCTTTTTAGCGTTTACAGCTGGAGAAAAAGAGAAGATGAACACCAGCCAGAGGGATTTTTCACAGCCTGATAACCCAAATGACAACAAGTCTTCAGGCTCAAATCTTAGGCCAACATTACTGAAGAAGGCTGCTGGATACGGCTGAAAGCTCTGGTGGAAATTTTGTAAGAGAACCTTGAGTTTAAAATAAGTTATTTTTAACAGATATTACCTCCCAAGCTTAGAAAAAACCCTCAACTAAAGCATCAATGAGTTCATTATTAGCTATTAATAAAGCTAATAATTGTAACTGGAAATATTGTAATTCAGATTCCCCTAATTAACGGTGGTTCAGTATTCATTAAAGTTTGTGTGTGTCAGTTTCATTGCAAGAATGATCATCATCATCATCATCATACAAGAGTGAACTACCAATTTTATATATTTGAGAAGGCTAATTCTATGACCCCATCATTTGCTATATTATCCTGGTCGCTGAAGCATATTCTTCCTCTGTTGTAACATATTTTATGTCAAAAGAGATAATATGATGACTGAAGCTGTTAAAACACTGTTTCCTCTCTGTCTCTCTACTTCATTCTGTCCAGGAGGTGCACCTGCATAACAACATAACAAGAACATACACATCTGTGCGCACCCTCCCTCCAGCTACATCTGCAGTGCAGGCCTAATGGCTGTGATTAGAGGAGAGAGGAGTCACACCCCAGTTTGAATGGACAAGAGCTGAGAGTCAGCACAACGTGACTGCATGAAGAGGATTCTCACGTTGCTGGGATTGGTAAAAACTACCACCGTTTTGGTTAACACAAGCACAAAAAAAATAATATAAGAACTAAGAGGGAATGAAAAGAAAAAGGAATGTGGTGAGAAAAGTGTAACAAAAAAGCACTGTAGGTACAGGACATTAGAGATCAGGGGAGGGGCGAGAAGAGGGATGTGTAATGTAACAGCCACGTCTCTGTCCCTTGCCCTCTGTCACACTCTCCTCTCACACACCTATAACAACACAAAGCATGTGCACAAGTCATCAGCCCTCTGCCACAAACAAGCAGGTAGTTATAACTGTCAATACCATGATTTGTTGTTTAGCTGTGGGCTCACAAAAAATTGAAGCTCACAAAGATGGACATTTAAAGGGCAAATTGGACGTCCCATCCCTTTAAATAAGAAAATGTGAAGACATTTAAACGGAGTCACTCAGCAGGTGCAGAGGAATGATGCAACCTGAGCTGATAGCATTAAATATTAACCATCATTTTAAACCAACTGGCATTACAACTGCCCCGGGGACACAAGCTGCAAACGTCGCACACACACACCATCGGATGCCCCCTGCAAACACACTTATTATTCACCTACAATAGGCAATACTGCTTCTTATGTGTCTTTAACTCTTTATTTGAAACATAGGACGATATTTATTTCTCAGCATTGATACTTGGATTAAATATGCTGATCTTTTATACCTGTATTACACATTTCTTTGCACTGAGAATTTTTGTTATCTTGGTGAAACTATATGCAGTGTCCGAAAGAAGAAAGACACATTCTTTCTCTTACACTGATATACATTCATGAATTACAATAAAATACATATTGTATATAATTCTAAAAATATTATAATTAAATATAAACAATAAAACACACCTTTATTCAGTTTAATACACCCAGGGATTTTGGTCATGGTCTGATATATTGGCTAGTATCTAATATAGCTAATGTTAGCAAATTATAGAGCTGAATTGAGCTTTGTTACTGACATTAATGAGTCATATCACTGACTTTTATGATGCTTGTCTACATTTGCAAATGTCACATCATATTTCATTGTCATGGTATTATCACTTAATGCTGCTACAACCAGTAAAAGGAATTTGGTTAATGTTAGCTGATGTTAGCAAACTATAGACAGACGTTCCTTTGTAACTGACATTACTGAGTGGATTCACTGATTTTATTACTCTTCTCTGTTTTTATTTCTGTTTTCTCATGTTTTAGCATTTAACATATTTTCTATAATTCTATATGCTAAATGCCAGTAGAAAGAAATCTGGAGATTGTTAGCTAATGTCAGCAAACCGTGAATAAATTGTGCTGACATAATTACAAACACTACTTGGCCAGTTCACTGACTTTGTAACTCGTCTCTACTGTTTCTGTAACATCATGTTGTAGCATTTACCGTTATAAAAATATTTACATTGTCTCACATAAAGTGCCTATTTTAATGTGCCTGATCTTCTGTGCTCAGTATTTTCAAATTGTAATTTAAAATTTGTCTTTAAGGTGTTGAAATTGTTACTATTCATTTCTAATGTATCTATGAGCACTATGCTGCATGGCAAATCAGCCATGTACAAAAATATTTAAATTTGGGTCAAAACTTTGAGACAGACAGAAAAACATTTCTTTCAAACTCATATTAGATCATTTATTTTGACACGGTATATAAAAATTATGAGCTATGTTACTCCTGTTTGTTGATAAATAGTAAGCATAATGTAGCTGCATTAACTTGTCAGCGCTGGTCCTGCCGTAGGCATGTGGAGAGCAAAGTGCTGTGATATTGAACACCAGTGCAGGACCATTATCACATTGGTTGTCCCCTGGGTGACACTGTTAGTTCTGGTCATTTCAGTCAACATACTGTTTTTTTAAGTCTACATTTAATTGTTGCATATAGTTTAAAAGACAATACTTATGTTCTTTAATATAAATACTGTGTCAAGTTTTCCCATTATTAGGAAGGTTGTTTTTTTGTTCTGATGCAAAACATGTTAACCAGATGGTTTAGTCTCTCTACATTCCAATACAACCCTGTAACAGATGTTTATAGCCTTTATTGACTTATTTAAATGTGTTCATGTGTCCTTTTATGTTAACTTGAACCATTTGTTGGATTGTTTATTTTCCCGAAGTGTCAATAGCCTGCATTCCTGTTTTTTATAACATAGAATGTGACTTATAAATTCCAATGACCCAGTGTTTAAGTTTTCAAAGTGAGATAATGAGGAAACAAGAACATATAAATTTGAACCAATCCGAGCCGAGCCAGTCCTCTCCCAGCTGTCCATTGGCCTTGTCTGCCCTCCACCTTCATCTACTCTTTAATCCCCAAAGCCTCTCTCTCTTCCTCCCTCACTGCCTGTGCGCCTTATCTACTCTACCGGCTCTATCAGTTTCTCTCTCTTTCCATTCCTCTTCAGACCCACATGCCTTCCCCATTGCGAGGGCGTCTTGACAGTGTCACTCACCATGGTGCCGGTGTTCGTGCCTTCCTCGTCCTCCTGCTCTCCTCTCACACAGTGTGTCCTTCTGGCCTGGTGTTTACAGAATTAGCCCCGTTGAGAGATAATGAAGGGACAAAAAAATAAAAGAGGGATGGAGAGATATATAGCTGAGAACAGGTGAAGAGCTTTGGGTTTCTTTGTAGAAAGGCAGCAATAAATAAAGCTACACTCATGAAAGTTTTAATTATAAACCCAATTACACAAATGTTACTTTTTTCCTATCATAAAAAAGTGTTTGATTCATCATTTCATCATTTTTAAGTTAATCTTGACAGTCTGCTTTAATCTGTATCTCATTCAAGCTCTCAAAATAGATACTCAAGGTCATTCAAGGTATCCCCAGCCTTGTCAGGCTAAATCAGGCCTGTATTTATAAATGTGTGTGTGTGTGTGTGTCCCTGTGTACTTACCAACCAAGCCAACAGCATACAGCCAAACATGCTCATCAATGTCATACACATGATGAGCCTAAGCAGAGTTTATCCATCCAGTGAGGTTGCTGGTGGCTCAAAGAGCACCGTGAATCAACATGGATGCATGATACAAGTTTCTTTGAGTTCCTTTAACGTGCGTTGCCACACATTTGCTCTACTGACAGTCAAGGTCACCTGATAAATCCCTCCTTACCTACTTTGCTGGAAGTCAAATCAGTCATTTCCTCCTTCCCCCATCTTTTCTGTCCACCCCGATTCTCTCAATCCCTCTCTTCTGCCTCTATATTTAGCCAGATTAGCAGCACTGAAGGCATGAGAGGTTTATTCTCTGCCTTCTACCTCACTCATTACCTGGCTGTCGATTCACATAGTCTGTTAATCCCATAATGCTGGAACCGCACAGATCACAGCTAGTTAACAGTAAAAGCGACACAGCGAGGTGTGAGAACAGTTTCCTTTGAAGAATTTTTTAAATTCCGTTCTGTTCAACTCAAATTGAATCTCAGAAATACTTCGATTCAACTTTTTGAATTGTGATGCCTCCTGTTAATCTGTCTTCACAATGGAGCACTCCACTGACAGTGTGTGCATTCCCACCATACTGATGTAACCCTCCTTCGATCAATACACACAGAGCCATTAGAGAGTTACAACTCCTGCTCCATTCCCAGATCATATTTATCGATTCAGACGTTTATATAGTAGGCACCTTAATGTACAGTGCAAAGTCAGCATGGGTTACTGCAGCTCAACTAAAATTAGACAGAATACATTAATAAATAATTACGTGCACACAGGCCATATTTATCTGTAGGTGAAACACAGAGTGAAAGTCAGAGAAACCATATTGTTCAGAGCAGTGTGATTTGTCAGTGCTTCTGCAAGTGAGCTGACCTTGGTGTTAAGTCTTGAATGGCCTTCAGCTACAAATTGCATTATGTCAGCAATAAACCTCTTACATTTACACTACTTCTTAGAATCCCTATGTACCTGTGTGATCAGAATACAGCAGAGAGAGCAGACTGCAGAGTCATGGTGGGCTGCTCATCAGGCCTCACCCGCAGTACCAGAGGCTAATCTGCACCAACGCAGCCGGGCTCGTTAGGGACACTGCTGCGTTCGGTACCAATTAATATGGATAAGCTGCAAGGGACAAGTGGTTTAAACATGTGATTCAGTGGTGCAGGAAGGTGATGTGCTAATCCTCATATTCTGCATGAACAAGATTGCACATTTTGGCTCCTTTTGTGCAACCTCAGTGCTGGAAATGAATCACGCTGATCTAAAAATGGCCCTCCTATTCTGCCAGTAGACATGGACTGCATGTACAGGATTGGAGGAAGCACAGCTTAAGATAAAAAGAGATGAGTCAGACAAGGAGAGAGGAAGCAGAGTGCCTGCCGCTGTATCAGGTGTGCTAAAGCCTCTTGCAGTTTCAGCCTTTAAAATTTAGAGCCCTCACATGGACATACATAGGTACTGCAGCTGCAATATAATGGTGCAGTCGTGGTGCTTATACTTCCCCTTATTACAAACAATAAATATAATCAGGTCTCAGTATACACTAATTAAAACACTCTTATCTCCCAAATATTCTGTTTTCTGTGATGGATGACAGAATGTGCCAGTCATGGCTGTAAATCCCCGCTGGGCTAAGCCCTCCTATTTGAGTCCATACTGCTACTGCATGGTGAAATGGTGGAACTACAACTGGAGGGAAAAATCTCTGCAGCTGCATTGAGCAAAGAAATCAATAACTCAAGTTTGTTGATTTAACCAGGATCACAATTTAAATCTTTATTGAATCAAAAATTTTAAGGACAAATTTGAAAATACATTTGATGAGAAGTAAGACTGATCAAATTTAAGATAATGAATTAAAAGAGAAAATAAATTACTTTCCTCCAAAGGCTATTTGATTAAACTGCTTGGCACTAAAACACAAACAGACACCTTTGCTTTTATGATGGAGTAGAGAATAATCTGACTAAGTATTACAGACTGGTTTAACCCTGGTCCCTAAGATTGAAGGACGTATGAGTATACTAGCAGGCTCTGTGTCAGCCTGTGTTTGAACTACATAAACAACTACTTAATCCTCCACTAGAGAGATGAATTGCAACAGATTTCATGGACATAATCCAGATTTATCCTAATCCATGCTGAACATGTTGGTAGACAAAGTGAATAATAAAAAAAACAGGCACAAAAGTTTTCAGTGTTTCACAGTAACAGATATTCCCCAAAAGACAGTGCTGAGGCTACTCATTGTTTGAGCAACTGTTTAAGTATGGCTTTAAAGATTCATGCAAGTAAACAAAATCAAATGTTACAGCTAGAAAACTACAGGCCTGCTGAGTCTGATCAGTCACTAGCTCTTAAATTCTGTTCCCCTCCACCTGAGATGAGCAAGAATCATAGGATTTCCACAAGGAAAACAAAGGTCAGATGCATAAAGCAAATTAAAAAATACATTATAAATCACTCTAATACAAATATTAACACAAATATAGTATTGCCCCAGCAGTTAACCCTCCCTTGCTGCAGTCTACACCCTGATGTCGACACGGTCTGTGAGTCTCGTCTCGACGATGCACGATTAACTGCAACTAATAGCTTCTCCACAGGGCGCCTGTTATACACCGACTTCGTGCCAGCTGGATTTGGAAACCCACAACAGCAGACAGATACAGCTCGACAGAGGTAACATGTAATACCCACAGATTGTGCTTCTGTTTACCAAGATATGTCAGTAACTGTGACGTGTGTGACAGCTCCACATTTAATAATGCAAGGCAGTTTAGTGTTGTGACATGCTCCTAAAGGCAACAGTGTACTTGAAATGTTTTCATATCCTAACTATGATGTAACATTCAAATGCCTTGTACTGGAAACAGTCTTGACTTTGATCGATGTAGAGTTGAAGGATTATAATTGTATAATGTTTCTGTGGATGTATGTAGCAGCTCTGCACACAGAAGGCCTACATCCTCATCATTTTTGCATTCTAAAGCTGAAGGGGGATTAAAAAAAACTACATCTAATAACATGTAACTGAACCTGATGATTCATAGTACATGTAACTGGGAACCTGATCGCAATTAAATATTCTTCAATAAAAAGGCAAAATAAAACTGTCCTTGCAGCCCAGAGTTGAAAATTCATAGTTGAGCATAAAATGTTCACATTCACAAGTCCTCACAATTTTACTTCACACAGCTCAGGATATTGAGAACTGCAAAATTCTTCATGCACTCAAACATGCATACATATTTACACACACACACACACACACACATCTTCAATGTGTCCTCTCACACAAACATGGCGGACGACACAAAGCTGTCCCCACGGTTGACATTGGGCCCGGTATAATAGTCGGGGGGGTTGTCATCTGGGTGAATGTAGGGAGGAGGGACCTCGTTGTTTCCTGGATCATCCCAGCCAGAGGGGGCAGCAGAGTGATAATGCACCCTATCGTCTTCACCATAATCCTCATCATCATAGTAGGCATCCAGGTCCTGCAATGCAAAAAATACCAACAGTAAACATGTAATCCTGCATGTTATGAAACTTCCATCCAGTTCCAGCAGCTTCTATTTTAAAATAACCTCTAGTTCACAGTTTATTTCGGCAGACAGTTTCTCTCATCCATTTCTGAAAAGCAGAAACACAGAACAGCAGTTTTTACTCTGAAAATACATCACTACAGTTTTAAGCCCTGCTTCTTTAAACCTTTCTTAAGAAAAAGTATGTAAACATTTCAAATTTAATTTAAGTATCAAATGTAAAAGCATTCATTTACTAGAAAAAAAATGTCCCTGACACTCTTTTACTGTTGTTTATGATGTTTTTGGAATAAAAATTATGTTGCATTAATGTGTATGTTGCATTTTACTGCTGTACATGTTTACAGTTTTCTCATTTTAACTGTTGTATTTTCCATTGAGTAGTTTAGTGTTGAGCAATGTATTGTATTCTACATACTCTATATTAATATTTATACATTGCCCTGTGAGATCTAAAGAGTCAGAGTTTTTTCCAGTTAATTCAAATGGGTTTGAAAAGACTGAGTCTTCTTTTGGAATTAAGGCTCAGTGTCCAAATTTGTTGCGTATTACAGACATTAAGTATGTATTTAAGGTCTAACATGACTATGCAATTACAATAATGGCATTTTAAATGTTTTAAAGAAGGTGCTTTGAAAGTTGATTTTGAGATTCTTGTGTAAACATTTATCCAACAGACTCTTTAAGAATCTAGGCAGTGCTCCTACCCACTCCCATTTTTGGGAGTTTTAAAAGTGACCAGTATTTAAAGCTGTCAGCTACAGAGGGAACATTTAGGCTTTACAGCAGCATATAGACAGAAAAACTAAAGTGTTAATTGCGTTTTGAATAACAGAGTAGAAACTATGCAAGGGCAATTAGACTCAAAATGCAAAATTACAGGTAGAGGGAGTGTACATACAGCATCCACAACTAGTGCTGAATCTAAACTAATAGTGCAATATTGTCACAAGTAAACGTACTTACTAACAATCTAAAACTGATTGAATCTATTCTAGAATTTTTTTTTTGAACAATTAAGGTAATAATATCCAATATACAAATTGCTGAACGTTCCCTCTTGGCTTGATGAGCACAATTATGAATAAAACCTAGTTCTGCATCACCACCCCAAATTCTGGCAGAACCTAAGAAATAAAATGAACCACTGTTATTACGTCCTCTTCAAGCTAATCAGTGTATTTCTGACACTGCTGCGGTTGTGCAGTGACACACACCATTACCCAGAGTTTTATCAGACTGCAGTCAGTGGTGTCTGAGATTAGCCTGTTTCCAGAGCTCTGATTCACAGCCCGCAAAAGGAGTGGTAACTCAATAGTCATTCAATGTGAAACAATAAAATTTCAGCTCATCCAGAGTGCTCCTAATTTCGTTCTCGAAGACAGGATATTGAAATGGTAGAATAAAATAAATTAAACACACACATCTTAATTTATCCAAAAATAGAAAAAGCTTAAGAGGAAAAAAGTTTCACAGTGTTAATTAAGAACTGCATGATACTTGAAGTTTTGGAAGTTATTTGAAATATTTGATTTTTAAATAGTTTTGTGCTACATTATAATGCCAGATGTTCTCTCTCCCTTTATAATAAAAGATTTTTCCAGTTTGACAGACTGCCAAGTGTTTTTTTTTACTATCTATACAGAAATGGAAACAACCTTTTGAGAGCCACACAGCTGAAAAGGTTTGGTAAATAAGAAATGACATACTGTTGCTCTGTGTGCGTTCTCATACCACCTCTGTATCTTTAATCGACTTGTTCCCTTACCGTGACTGGCTCGGCATTCTGGGTATTGTAGTGTTCGCTCTGCAGCGGCCTGTCCTCGGTCACCGGGGCGTGACTTGTGTTCAGCGGCTGAAGACACACACACACACACACACACACACACACACACACACACATCCAGTCAGTTCATTTTATGGGATGTAATCCAGTCTTTTAGCAGTGCTACATGTAGATCAACCTGACACAGCTGTCTGGATAATGATACCGCTGTCTTGACAGGCATTTGTTGGTGGTGACTCACCTTGTTAGCAGAGCTCTTGGTCTTCTTAGGGGGAGGGGGCTTGTACTTGGGTGGACCCCTGAAACAGGACACACACAAACACACACACACAAAAAAGGCTGTCTAGTGAGTCACAAAAATATGAGATACGCAGCCTAGCATTTCATCTAATGGACCAATTTGCAAATAACACAAAACACACCCAGACATGAAAAAAACAACAGTGAAGTGAACTGAGGGGACTGCAGTCACCCACGTGCATTCAGCCAAACAGACACTCACTCTCCATTGAGTTTGTTCTCTCTGTGTTTGCGGTACATCGCTATGGCTGTTCCAATGATGGCCACCAGTAGTATGACTCCAATGAGGGCTCCGATGATGCTGCCTGTAGCAGGACCCTTCTCTGGAAGACGGTTATCTGAAAAAATTAGACGAGAAGAGAAATAATGCTATTACATAAGATCAGAAGTTGACATGAGAGGAGGCCGTTTGCTTCAAGGCCTTCTTTTTCAAAATAATAACATAATGAGTCATCCACTTCTTTGCCTTATAAGCTCTCAAAATAAAGCCATGTCTACATGGAGTCTTTCATTACTTGTTATTCAGATTGTCACATTTAACTAACTGTAAAAACAGAAAAGGTAAAACCACTGATTAATTAGCATGACAAAGAAAAAACAGGTAATAGTCATTTTGGGAAACACGATTTATACAGCTCTTGTGTTTGTGTGTTAAGCATCTGAAAGGAGCCAGCAGTCTCTCATCTTAGCTTCACATTAAAACATAAACAAAGTAAGCCCACCTGCATCTTCAAACCCAATCCATATTTTATGACATTTTGTTTAATCTTTAAAAAAAACAGAGTGAGAAAACAACAAAGTGCGTTTTTTAAGGGGTAATGTGTTGGACCATTTGTTGGCATGGATCAGTAACTTCCTGGAGTTTTCGCTAAACGCCTGGCTCTGGTTCAAAACCAATTAAAAGATATGGGTTTTGATATTCTTGAAATATTCATTCAAAGAATAACAACAATAGGAAGGTTGTGGGATGTGGCCTAAATCAAGGAAGCTTTGGTTCAGAATTTTTAATAGTTACATATATGTGCTTCTGTGTTTAAGAATAAAGCTTTTCAGATTAAAGAAAAGTATTCTTAGGATTCTGAGTATTATGTATTTTTATCATGTCTTAACAACCTCTTGGATTTATGCTGTGACTCTGCCCTTCAGGTTGGGAACCACTAATTTAAAAAACATTAATAGAAGTCGTATAATGATGGTCTGTAGGGAAGATAATAAAGTTACCCCACACTGTAAGACCCGTGACTAAGGGTGGCCTTATAAAAAAAAGACACAGGAATGAAGATGAGTGTGTGTATGTGTGTGTGTGAGAGTGTGTAGTTATGTGCAGGACTGTGCTGGCGCAGTACAGAAAGGGTCTTGATTAGCGAGTTGAGTCACGTGGGTGATTAAGATGAACCAGAGGAATCGTGCAGAGGTTCCACTAATGAACCATGACCACACTGGGCTTGAACTGACACACACATACACACACACACACGAAACGCATGCACACACACTGTGTGTTTACTGAAGGTGCTACCCAGCTCATTATCCCCCCCCATATTCCCAGGGGATTATGCTAACGAGGGGGCGGTAAAGGGCAGAGAGGATCTGAAGCTCATTTGATGAGAACAAACTCTGGTCGTTGTAATTGGAAGGGTCATGATTGAATGTTGCACGTCCTCTAATTACATTTCTCCTCTAACAATAGACTACTTTGAACATATCCTAAAATAATTTTCATTCTATCACACATGCAAATGTCTTTATGATCAGCTCTTTTGTTATAATTTATTATTACAACCAAGCAGGATCATATTTTACTGCTGACCCTTCGCGTTCTGCAGCTTCGGTTTGCTCTGTTTTTAATGCTTTTCATTGTGCCGAGTAATGTTTTCTGTGTAACATCTACACATTTGTTTTGTGTCATGTCATTATGATTTGTGGGTTTTGTTGTACTTGGCTATTTAAATTTGAAAATGACAAATCGAAAACCCTGTACTAAAAAAAAAAAAAAAAAATTGATTTTAACCTTTAATGTCCAAAAGCACAACGTCCACTTCAATCCACAGAGTCACAACAATAATCACTTTGCTTTTCAACTCTTTAACAATGAAACAAAAGTGTTCCCTGGATGTAATAAATAGAGACTCTTCCTTTAATGGGGTGAACTGAGTTAATTATGTTGTTTGGGTTTATTCTGTGGGGTACACAAGTTTTTAAATCCTTTGTTTCCTCCGGCACAAAAATTCTATTGCTCCTATCTTGGGACCAAAACCAACATGTGGTGCCCTCATTGCATCTAAAGTAGTTTTCTGTCTCTGAAGGGACGAAGAAACTTGCTGTGTCTGTTTTTCACTTATAGATTATGTGTTTATTCTCACAGTTCAAATCAAACATTAATTCATTTTTTCATTACGTACCACTTCAGTCTTTTAACAGGCAACTTATCTTTGTTGATACCTTAATATTATAGTATAATTAGTACTGTGATATGAGACAAGATATTGATTACTGTTATATGACTGGCGTATTTCCTTTTTTTAAAGGTTGTGTAAAAGTAAAGTGATTCAACTCTCTGTATTATTTCTGTTTAAATTATAAAAAGTACTCTCCAAAATATAAAATGATTATAAAGTTATTTGATCTATATGCATTATATTTTATCAGTATCACCTGGCAGGGAGATTTTCTGCAAAAAAAAGTTATTGGTGGTTTCTAACACCTCTCTAATAAAGAGATAAGGACAAGCAGCTCTTACTCCGGGGAGGAACTTCAGGCTGGGCTGCAGGAAATGAAAACTAATTATTCATTCAACGGTCTGACTCTAAAAGTGTCTGACCAGAAGCTTGTAAGACATACTTTTGTTTCAGCTCACCAGTAAAACACAGACTTTGGGTTATTAAAACAAAAAATGGTTCACTTTAAAATGACCAGTGCTAAATAATTAGATTCTTTACAAGGACTGTCATGACGGAATGTGGAGAACATTTTACTGAGGCATCTTAAAACTAATGGTGATTCTGCAGAGGGAATTTTTCCCATTAAGTCCTTTAATAAGGATAGAGAGAGGAATTTGCACAAGAAAAAAAAAATGGAAGGGTTATAAAAAAACAGGCTGTCTTCACAAAAAAACGAAGCAATTAAGACAGAGTGGCTGTGAAACACTTACAGGCATCCAGGCTCTATTAGATTCCCAACTGTTGCAATTGAAATTCAGCATTAGACACACATCATCTAACCACACATACTCATATCTATGTAGTGTAAACCATCGGCCACATGGGGGTGCTGTGTCTCTTTAAAACCAGAACGCTGAACATCTACAGGGCACAGTCATTCTCCACCCTTTACCTGCTTAAGTCTTTCGAGTGTTTTTCTCTCACTGCTTCCTCATTCCAGTGCTGTGTCTGTTTATCATCACATCATCCTCCTCCTCCATTTTGGCTCCAGGGATTTTTTATTTTTTATTTTTTTTTAGTTTTAAATTCTATAACGGACGCCCCCTCCTTCTTTTTTTTGCCTTCTTTTATCTCTCGGGTGTCATTATCCAACCAAACTCATTTTCACTCAGCAGGTTTCAGGTAGAAAGCTGTTCCTTCCTCTCTGATAACCTCTGATAGAGAAGAGAGAGCTGCAGGAGATGAGGCCAATTTTTAGGATTGAGGTTCCGACGCCTGTGTGTGAATGACTTGACTCGAGAGCATGCCCTCTGTGTTGGCCCTGGACACCAGCCATGTCTTGCACTAATGAAATATCCCAGACAGAGAGGTAGTGTGTGTGTGTGTGTGTGTGTGTGTGTGCGTACGTGTAGTGTTAGTCTGCTGGGTCTGTTTAAATCTCTGCAGCTCCTTGCCAAGGACGTACAGAGCAACCAGACGCACACTTACCCCACACACACGGAGTACATTAAGACCATGCACCCATACAAAAGAAGCACACACACAACATTGTATTAAGGTGGCAGCTGGCATCCTGTGCTGTAACCTCATCACTCAGTCTGACGTATTTACACAAACACACACTGGTCTGCAGCTTGCCCTTTGTCCCGCTGCCTTTCCTCTACAGCAAAACATTACATGCATGCAAAGACAAATAAAACATACATATTTAAACACAGAAATATACACATAAGCAAGCGCACAAACACATAAAAGCACAGATTTTTTTTTTTTCAGTGGGACCCTGAGGAGGAGAGTAGGTTTTCATCCCCAGTCTAACTGTGTGTTATTTGTTTTAGTTTTTTTTTTTATCTTTACTTTGAATGAGGCGATGGTTCGCAGTTCAAACTCAGTTAAAGGTCAGCTCCATTCCTGTCAGCGGATCAATGCAGCGACCATCCAGTCAGATACACATCTATCCTTTCCTATATGTGAGCCCTCCATTGCTCACCCTTGCCTCCCCGGCCAGCCAGCCAGTCAACCATAGACCACCACTCTCCCACAGGGCACAGATGAAGGGGAGGGGAGGAGTGGGAGTCGGGGGAAGAGGAGATGAGCCTGGATGGTTGGCTGGAACTGTCTGAAATTACCGCAGACCCACTTCAGCAAGTTGAAAAATACCACGAGAATCTCTGGAGCTTTAGGATGCATGGCTGAATACCGGCCGCGGCTCCGCAGCCAGTTCTGAGAGTTTTTCAGATTTACCTTTATACTCTGTTCATTCCTGTCTTAGAAAAAAACTTGTAAAGGAGGAGGGGGAAAAAAAATGAGGCAGATCAGCACTCCTTAGAAATTCAGCACGCATGAGTCACTGACAGGAAAACTGACAACTCAGTGAAAGAGGATTCGTTGAGAGATGAGTAAAGTTGAGGCGGTGGGGTCCAAACAGTGGAGTTTGGATGAGTGACTGAGTCGCGAGGAGGTGAGAAACCCAAAGAGGAAGACAGGGTGAGGCAGCACGAAGAGCCAAGTGAGATGAAGGATGTGATTAAGAGGCTTCAGATAGGTACAGAGGGATTTCCCAGCTGCTGCCTGCAACTGGCTGATCACACACTGAGGGGATGAAGGAGAGAGCAGGAAGACAAAGATCTTACATCCCCCCTCTTTTCCACTCAATCCCTTGTTCTCTCTTCCTGTGTGTTTATGCCTCTCCCTGAAGGGATTAAGGTTAACATGCTGGCCTATCCTCATCTCCCCCGCACAGGCCCGGGTGTTTTTTTTGCTGCATTTATCTCCTCCCCTCTCCTTCCATCCATCCTCTCCTTCACTCCCATCATCCCTCTTTTCTGTCATCCCGCTCCATCGCCAGTGTAATTTGGTATTCGCTTGTTTGGCCCGGTAATACGACAGCACAAATCTGCAGCGTCTCCCTCTGCATCTCTTATCTCCTGTGCCTAACGAGTAGAGATAAGCCTGTTTTTATTACCCTCTCTGACCTCTTCCACAAATCTGCAGACATACACACACACACACACGCGGGCACACACCTACACAAGTTCTTACTTTAGTGAAAGCCTGCTAACCAACCTGAAAATCAGAAATATTTTTTTTATCTCTTCCAGAGCGATGTTTCCGCTGGAGAAAAGGTTGAGATATACATGCGGATGGTCTTGGCTTAAGAGATTAGCAGGCCGCTGGTCAAAAAAAAAAAAAAGATAAACAATCCTAGTGTAGCTGACGATCAAATTCTTTCCTAATGGGTTAGCTTGACTTTTTAAAAGGAACAGTTGACCAAAATATCCAAAGCCTGAAGCATCCTGTTGGCCCAGCAGGCAGAAGGCCTTGACTTCGCTGCAGGATGTTGTCGGACTGTTCGGCTGGTGGATTCTGCTGTACGTCATCTTCCCCTTTTTTTTCTTCCTCACATCTTTTACAGTCATTCTCCAGTACGCTTCGCAGTAAAGTGAGAAATGTCTATTTAATTATATAAATCCACAGTGTTTGATCACCCCCTCCACCATTAATGTCTTTGAAGGAGCAAACATTCTTTTAATTTCGTATTCCCTTTTAATATTGGCGAGTTTTTTCTTTGTTGTTTTTAAGATGTCAGTGCAGACTCAAGTTTCTGTGGAGGTTTGCCCTTAATGCAGAGTTTGCCTGTAACGAGACAAACCGGTTTGAGCTGAAATTCAAACCTTTTGAACTTGGCTGAGACACAGGCTACAGTATCGCCCGGCGTAGAAAAACACAAGGCTACCAGAGTCGCAGCAGAGTGCCTGGAGATGAGATTAGGGCCGAATGAATTGATGGCCTCTGAGAGAGATTAAGATAAAGAACAGTGCATGTAATCTCATTGCTCACTAAGAGAAAAGAGAAATCCTGGCCTTTGGATTCTGAGTTAACTAGGTAAAAAACACACCCCATCCATCTATTGATGTATTCATTCAGGTTGATCTGGGCGTACACCTGTCCTCTGCTTTTGTAATGCAGTTAGCCAATAATCAACCTCATAGGTAACTGCACAGAATGGAGTGAGAAGAAGTCACGAGGAGGGAGGGGAGAGTGGGAGCAGAGAAAGGCAGGAAAAAAGGAGACAAAAAAGGTAACAGAAATAGAACAAAGTAGAGCTTGTGGCCACACTGACAGGGTACATACATGTGCTGCAGGCCTGCGCACACACGCACACACACACACACACATACACGTACACGTACACGTACACTTAAATTATTCACAATCAATGCAAGTGCTACAGTGTTGAGTGCTGCAGCTACCTCTGACATTAATTTTATGGCAGTTGAAGACCTGCTACACCCACTACCACAATCACTGTCGCCATCCCTGTCATTTACTATTCACTGCACTCATGATGCCATTACAATTCATTTCAGCGCAAAACAAATCAAATCAAATTGATTGTGCTTGTGCGGACAAAACGACCAGCCGAATGCCTCCAAGAGGCCAGACTCTCCTGATCTGACTGAAGGAAACGCTGACTGTGTGTGCGTGTGAGGGTGTGCATGTGTGTGTGTGTAAGATGCTGTTGCCAGGGTTTTGGGTTTGGGCAGATCAGTGATGCTGGTCATCTCTAATCTACTGTGATTCCAGTTGCTCAATCCCGTGCATTTCAACTGTCTGAGGATTAAATTCACGTCACCGACACTGTCTGTGTCTGGGTGCACATATTGTGAGTGTGTGTGAATGTATGCAAGTGTGTGTGTGTGTGTGTGTGCCTGTGTGCGTTTTGACATTTTAAAAAGCGGTGTGGTGGTAATGTGAAAACTATTTATGATGTGTGTGTGTGTGTGTGTGTCTGCTCTCCCTCTCTGGGGAGACAGTGTGTTCCCTGCCACAGTGCATCAAAGCACACTCAGTTGCCTTGGGAGAAGGCAGGAACTCGCTCTCTCTCCATCTCTCTCTCTCTCTCTCTCTCTCTCCCGCCATCTCTTCCCCCTCTCTCTCTCCCCCCATGCCTCCATCATCCCCCTCTCCTCCATCTCCCTCTCTTTCTTTCTCCATCTGACAAGGTCGCTGTTCGCCTCTTGCTGTCTCCCCGTCAATATTTACAGTCCACTTTAAACTGGCACAGAGGTGGTCGGCTGCAGCCAGCAGAGAAAGCAGGGCTGCATTAGCCAAATGTAGCTGTCCACTCAGAACATGAATGATCTGTTTCACTACAAGCAGCACGCTGTTTCTCTTTCCTTCTCACCCTCTCTCTCCCACTCACCCACACACACAAACACACATATAGACACACATACACACACACTCCAGCACACACAGACATACACAGATGAGTAGGTAACAGGTAGAGCTGGAAACAGCAGGCAGACACTTAACAGAAGAGTAACAAGTGCTCTAAAAAGCACAGGTCAGACCCTCATCACATCCACTAGAGCACATTAAATTCCTAAATCTGCTTTGGCACTTTCAAATATTAACACAATAAACTAATTATGATAAATTATA
>JAPZDZ010000025.1:8955791-8965949 GCA_029783805.1 Acanthurus tennentii
CCCCCCCCCCCCCCCCCCCCCCCCCCCCCCCCCAATCGATAGTGTTTTCAGTGAAGGACACTTGGGAGCAGATTGGAACCCAAATCCAAGCCGGCATGAAAGACAACATGACAGAAACACTTGCTCCTCGACCTGAAGGGGCTCAGTGTGACATCTACCCAGACTGTTGTCAAGAGCACATAAACACACACACACACACACACACACACACACACACACATACAAACACACACACACACACAAACGTTTCTGTAAAGACACAAACATTTCAACATGCCTGTGAACCCACAAGAGTGGCCTCAGATACAGTTAAAAACATTTACTTACTGCTACATCAAAGCAGACACACTAATGAGTTATTGACCGATGAGCGTACGTGTACACACACACACACACACACACACACACACATACACAACATGTATTTACCATAACATTACACCACATGCATCCATTCCCTGCATAGCGGACGTGACCAGTGTCCTTGTCACAACAAAGACGAATGCTCTATAATGAGTGTGTGTATGCGCAAGCCCTTCTATTTGTGTGTGTGTGCCTGTGTGCATGCATGTGCTGGGTTCAGTGTGTACACAAGTCATTATTAGAGGTTTAGTGTGTGCTCACCAGTCAGTCAGGCTCCAGTCAGAGGAGTCAGCTTAAGGGCTCATAGCAGCTCCCTGAGGAGACACTAAATACCATCAGCCGTTTAAATCCATCCATGACCATTTTAAATATGCAGCACACACTCACTCACATTTTTAATAAGGGCGCTGAGGAAGACAGAGGGAGAGAAAAGGAGAGACTAGAGACAGAGAAAGCAAGAGAATGAGGGAGGGCGGACTGAAGTGAAGGGAGAGGGAAGAATATGAGGGGAAAGGAGGAGAGCGGAGTCTGTTGCATTGATTTCTTGGCAGTTTGGCACCGGCCCTGATTCGCCTGGAAAAGCCACAGATGTGTCAGAGCCAGTTAGGCACGCCAGAAGAGAGGGAACGCACATACACACCCAACTAAGTGACATGCGTGCGCACACACACACACACACACGAGCACATGTGCAGAAAACATGTACGCACACATATGAACACACACACGCACTCACACGGAAGAGCTCATAAGAAGAGAGAGAGAGAGAATACACAGCGCGCACTCAATGTGTCTGCAAGTATGTGTGGATTACAAAAGCACCTGTGTGAAGTGAAAGCCGGGGATGATGCAAGAGGTTTTGATGCCTTTCTGAGGAAAAACCAGGCATTTCTCTCCGAAGGCAGTCAAAAATAGATACTATTACACACACCTAGATGGGCAGTAAATTTCTCCTTAATCCCAGGCTTAACTTAGCTCAAAATCCTGTGTGCTCTGCTCAGCTTTCAAAGCACACCTGACTGTGTGCGGGTGCGTGCGCGGACCGGCGAAGCAGTGGGGAGCAGCCGGATGTACATTTTGATCTGAGGGCGGATGAGACATTAGGATCAAAGTTGGAGGACTGGGGAGAATCAACTGATCTTAGCTCTGAATCCATGAGCAACCCTCCAGACAGACTACCTGATTAGCAAGGCATTTGTGGCCTATATCCAGAAAGAAATGTGAAGGGAATGTTGATGATAAAGCCTCGGGCAGAATTGCATCTCAGTCCTCATAAAGCTCAGAATGGCACAAACTGGTGTCAAGTTTGAGGGTTTGATTTCCATAGAGGTCACCTATGGAACATTAATAAGATTTTATAGGCGTTCCCACCAAATATTTGCCAGGTATTTTAATGGAAAAACATACTTTCAAATAACTGATATTGATTTTTACTAATAAGAAAAAAAGCAAGTTATTTATGTTATTGCTTGTATATTGATAAAATTAAAAAAAAAACAGTAATGAAGCCCAGAGGGTAGATTGGTTTTTGACTGAGTTTCATGTCTTATTTTCTTAGCAAACAGCTCTAACTATTTTTTTTTTCCCAGTCATTCATGATTAATCAGCCTGTTATTTTCTTGATTGATTGATTCATGTTTGGGCGATAAAATGTGAGAAATTTTCCAAACGCCCAAGCTGTCCTCTCCAAATTGCTTGTTTTGTCTGACCAACAGCTGAAAACCGAAGATAAAAACAGAAAAAAACCAAAGATAAAAGTTTGTTATCGCATACAGTTAGAGAGCAGAAAAGCAGAAAATACCCAGAATTTAGAGACTGGAAGTAGGTAGCATTTGGCTTTTTCTGCTTGAAAAACAACTCCAAATAGTTGACAATTAATTTTAATTTGCTGCAAACCCACCAGTCAATCAATCAACAAAGCCTTTCAGACTGAGATAAAATGGTTAACATGACGTTTTGTCCTCACTTTGAGTTTTTACAGCTAGTGTCTGTTTTCTGTTTTTTTAAAAAACGGAAGAATCTATACAGAAGCTTTATGTGTCTATTTTCCATGCACGTTCTTGAACTACTTGCTTTTTCACTTCCTACTGAGGTAATGATAGAAACGACAGGTGCACACTGTGTGCGAAACACTTAGCCCCATTTGACTAAATCCTATATGTCAACAGCGTTAACTCAACGGGGATGATGTCATCCTCAGTACAGCAGAACAGTGACTTGCCTAGCACCATTTCCTGCACACACACACCCACACACACATACACATACACACACCTATGCAGCTCAGTCGCCTTTGCTTTAGGTGACAGGTGTGTCACAGCAGCGTGGCAGAAACCTGGTGATCCCACTCGACAGACTGAATGACCGGTTAGTCAGCTAGCCGGCTGACTCACTGACCGACAGGATAAGAGCTCACTCACCGTCACGCCGGCTGCACTGTGTAAACGCGGGTCTATTCTCTAAAGAGAAGAAAAGGGTGAATGTGTCACTCTAAGTTCACACACAGATACATGTGGACATGCACAGAAAGGCCCCGGCACAGAGATGTAGATTAGACATGGTATGTTTGCTCTCCTCGGTGCCTCAGACGAAACCAGTGAACAGACCTTCGCTCATTTTTGCTGTAAGTAAAGACACAATAGGACAGTCACACTTTCTTTGACGCGCCACTCTGGAATGTTAATCACCACAGAAACCCATTATCTTCACATCCTCTCGTTCCCTCCCTCCATTTGTCTTCCTCTCCTTTTAAAACCTGACAAACTCATTGCTCGTTACTAGAAAGTACCATTGTTTCATTGAGCGCACATGTAGAGGCAGACAGAGACATGAGGCAGAGGAGATAAGACGAGAGGCAGCGGAGAGGGGAGGCCTGCCTGACTGCTGACATAAATTGGGGATCATAAAAAGTGTCGTCCCGGAATTAATCTGTGAAGAATGAATAAAGTGAAGTACCGCGGGGAGAGGTGTGTGTGCGTGCCGGTGTGTGTGTGTGTGTCTGTAGATGTGTAGATGTCTTGAATCCATAATGAAGACACATGAATGGAGAGAAACATCAAACACACAATTTTTCAAATGTATTCATAAAGCTTGATGATCTAGGTTCATGAGGATGTGTGTGGACGTTTATTTACATAAGTGTGTGTGTGTATAGAGAAGCTATTGTGTAAATGCTGTGTTATATGTATGTGTGTGTGTGTGTGTGTGTTATGTGTCCGTGCCTCAGCCGTGACATACTCCTTGCCTCTCTCTCTCTGCTGCAGTGCCTACAGGAAGTGCCACATACATCATGAATTTTATGCATAAGTCTGAATGTCAACACTGATGCATAATTTTTGCAGTAAAATGCTAAATGTCACCAAACACCAGGCTGCGTTTCGTCTGACGATGGGCCTCGAGTCACCAGAGGATGTGCTGGCAGCCAGCAGTCGCCACGCCAGCCGTCACACCACAACTGAAAGGCTACGACTGTACTGAACGCAGCCGTGGCAGGAGCGGCAGAGTAGGCGACAGGCGAGATTAGGGGACAAGGAGGGTAATGAAAGCAGATTTGAAGGAGAAGGGAGACAAAGGAAGTGTGTTTTGTTGCATTCCTGCTTGCTATTTTCCCTTACATGCATGCATTTGCAAAAGAGGCAAAAGAAGAGAAACAATATCATTCCAAACACGATATTTTTCCTTAAAAAAATGCTTAAATGATGCATTTGTTTAATGTAAAATTCAGTATCTCTTCAGACTCTCTGATCTCCAGTCACATTTAAACTGAAGTAATGAGAGTTTTAAATTATGTTTTTAATGACTGACCCGCCTAATGGAACACAAGGTTTGAGACATTAAAAGCTTGATTCGCCCAAATAAAGAGGAAAAAGAGAAAATTTAACTGCCACTCCAATAAAATAAAGCTGTGGTACTTACAGCACTGAGGCCCATGTTTACGCAATTTTATGTAACTTTATTCAAGGACACACAAGAAACGGACAAAATAAGTTTATCATTCAGCACTTCTAGACTTTTCAAATGCTTCTGGACCAAACTTGATTTAAAAGTATTAATTCTGATAATAAAACGATTCATTTTGTTCGGTTGTAATGCTCAGAAAAAATGTATTTTCCATTGTACAGCTGCTTCGTCTCTAATGATTAATATATGTGAGAAAAACACTTTTTTGGTCAGTGTCCATCTTGAATAAATGCAGTTGTAACAATATCTAATGCAGCCAGCATGTTGGTTAGTGTGAGGTGACTTTTTAGCGTACTGAGGGGAGATTTTTCTAAAGAATGTGATTAAGTTGTTCAGACTGCATTTACACCTGAGCTCTGTACACAATGCATACTGGGACTATTAAAAGTAATAAAATGTCGTTCACTGGGACTATTATGCTACACACTGAAATCCCTCAAGCCTGGGAAAAATGAAAATTTAAAAAGCCATCTGCATTAATCTGCATTGCTGGAAACCATTAAAGGTATGCGAGAGGATGCTTTTTGGTTACTGTGTTTAACAGACCCTTTAACATTTTGTACTATGTCTTGTCATTTATAGGGTTCCATTTAAAATACTTTATTTTCAAACTGTGCAATTATCTCATGCCATTATATTTATACTATGCTGTTCCTACATGTGTGCTGTTAAATCCTATTTTTGTGCAATTACACACATATACACTGCAAACTGTGTGAGTATTAAAATTATGGGTGCAATTATCTAGTGCAATTATTTATCATGGTCAGATCTGTGTAAATGGAGAGTGTATATGGCATACTGTTTATACATTTGTGTTTTCTTTTAAATTCTTTTATTTCACCCTGTTCTACTTTTAGTTATCGTTTTTCTCTTTCTGCTGTTCGACTCCTGAGCTGCAACAACTTAATGTCTCACATGTGGGATCAATACAGTTAACATTATTTTATCTCTTATCTTTATATTCATTAGACAGGGAAGAGAAAAACAAAACATACGCATGGACACAAACGCACGAACAGAGGCAATATGAGGGCAGAAGGAGGAGAGGATAGAGAGAATAAGTAGCCAGTGATGCAGATATATCTTCCTCCAAGGCAGAAGACCACCAGCTGAGCTCCCAAAAGTGAAAAACTACACTATTTATATCTATGTTGAGAGCTTGCATCGAATATTTTCAACAACGAATGCAATAAAACAAACAGGAACTGTGTCTGTTGGTGTGCACACGCTCACATATAAACTTCACCAACAACAGGCAGCAACAGTTACGTAAAAAAAGTTTGATATTCCTGCATTTTAAAGTGCTAAGTTTGTGCTTATGACCTTTAAGGTTGAAGAGGTGAGTAATGTGGGACGGGGCGCCTCAGCCTGAGAGGCAGCTGAATGAAGGACAGGGAAGGAGGGATGTGTGAGAAAAAGGGATGGAGAGAGAGAAAGTAAAAAAAGAAGAAATATGAAGGCACTGTCATCTCATTTTTCCTCCCTCCGGCTCCCCCAGCTGTTGTTCTCTCTCCCTCTCGCAATCACTTTTCATTGTCACTCATCCCTCCAATCACCCCTAACCACTTGTGCTGCCCCCCGCCGCCCCCCACCCCCCCTCCACTACCCTCCCCAGCCTTCCTCGCTCAATCTCTCCCTGCTTTTTTTTTTTTCTACCCTCTCTTTCTCCATCCACACAAATGACTCAGTGAAACAGGTCAAGTGTTACAAAATTCCCCCTGCAGCTCAACCTGCCTAATACAAGGTCTGGCTCATTGCACCAAGACAAGTAATACGCTGCCTACTCGCTGAGAGGGGGACTAACACACGCAAACATGCATGCAAACAGACACATAAACACACAAACACACACACAAAATACATGCAAGTCTGTTAAACTGCCAAAAAATTTAACATATTTATGCATTAAGTACGTGCACGCCGACTCACACAAATAAATATTAAAAGTCATTTAGCTGTAGTCATATTTACATTTTTTATGCAATGCATTTTTGTGTTTTAATATTGACAGTCAGAGATGTCAAAACAAATTTTCATTGCTTCTAGCAAAGTCTCTCTGAATGTGAGTTACATAGAAAACAGGTTTTTTTTCCCGAGCAAGAGGAAAACATCACATCCATATCTTATTAAACCACAAAGATTTCTTGATTGGCAGGAATAAAATATTAATTCATTTTGATTGTTTGATTATTTTCATAATTTTTTTTTTCATATTTTTCAAACAAAAATGACAATCATCTTTTAGCTCCTGGCTGCAACTTAGCCTCAGTCTGACAGCAAAATGAGCTTATTGTTCTGGAAATTGTAAATGTCTTTAAAATTTGGTTCTGAATTTATAGATCACATAAAGAAATTTTTTTTAATCTTAAAATTAATCAGAAATATCTAATATTCATATTTATATTTAATATTCATATATATTTATTAAAAATACAGTAACGTCGGTTTAAAAATTCCCATTTAAACACAAGCTGCTTCAGTCTCTCTCTACCTCTTCCACCTACCCACACTAATGAATAGCAATTGGGCAACAGAAGAGCCCGAAGCAGTAGAGTAAAAGTGGTATTAGGAGGAAGACAGCAGAGTAAAGGGCCTTAAATAGGATAAACGACTGGGGAAAACTAAAGTCACTGTACACGGCTGCCCTTTAACACAGCCAGACACACACACACACACCATGCCAACCTGCTCCAAGACAGTACCGTATGCAAGTGTGTTTGCTCGGCAGGCAGAGTGTTGTCATATAGAAACGTTACAGCTCCATATATCAGTAAGGTTGGGAAACCATGGAGGATAAACGACCTGCGAGCTGTACCTGGACAGTGTGTGTAATGCACAGATAAATAACGGGGAACTGGGAGTCGTATGATGACACATAGACTCCTTGAGAGAGCATGTGAAGCATCACACAAACACACGATGATAAAACGAAACCAGAAAAATGAAGATTGGACCAGAGCACGCACTTGTTTATAAGAGTACTGTTTGCCTCAATCTCCCGGGAACGGCGGTCGTTCGGGAGGGTAATGACTGAGGAAAACTGAAATGTACTGGAACATAAATTAATCAAAATGTGAGACCGGCATTCACGCACTCTGTGAATGCTCAGTACCATCTATTTTTCGCAGCTTACACCCTGTTGTTAGTTCACAATAAAGAAATTCCAGCTATTACACGCAGTGAAAAGAGTGTAATTCTGCATCAGTGTGTCCGCTCCCCGCTCTTGATGAAGGCAGGCTGGTCAGATTAGAGGTCTGAGGCTGGAGATGAGCCAGCTATTACTGTCAAGGTGGCAAAGATCACATCACATCCACGTTTGTGAGGGTGATAATCGACTCGTGTTGATAAACATTTCACGTAGGGACCCCGGTGATGCCGCGGGCCAAATATGAATAAAATTTAATTTCCTTTTCAAAGATAAAACCTTTTGTCTGTTCAGGACCATTTTATTCCATCACTGCCCTAAGCAGACAGTTAAACGGACAGGCGATGGTGCAGCGTGCCTGTGCTTCGCATGGCAATGCTGAGCTATTTTCTAAACTCCCCCCCTCTCTCACATTATACACTGTAGTGCACTTCAGCTGTGAGTCGGGGCTGTTACCCATGATGCCTCGGCTATTGCCTCGCCTGAGTGACAGATGAAGTAGTCGAAATCACTGATGACACCCTGAAGAAGAGGAGAGGTTAACAAGGGGCAAAAGATATAGATGAGACCCCCAGCAGGTGCTGCACAGACCCACACGAGGCGAAGGAACACGTAAAAAATACAAGTAGAAGACAGTCTGAAAGCTGTCATTACCAAAAAACTTAACATCTCCGAGGAGTTTGATGTCGTGCATAAAGATTTATATTTCTTGGAGCAATAATTAATGGTTTAAATCAATAATGTAGTTCCTTTTTAAAAATGATGCCTTCTGGGTTCAATAGCAAATGATTGGAGATGTATGCTGGAAATGAGAAAAGAGGAAGCGGAATGATTAGAGTGGATTTTACACCAGGAGTGGTTGGACACAGTTGGATGCAGTGATACAAACACACACATACACATACAGAGATGCACACACACTCTCCACACACACACACACACACACACACGGTTCCCTAACAGATTCACAATGCTCAAACATTTAAGTCCGCGGCAGACGATAAAAAGATAGGAGCGTCAAGAAGAGGACGGGGCAGAAGAAGTGATTACAGGAAAAGAGATGTCTAGATAAGATGACAGACAGATGAATGGAGAGGCAGTCTGTGGATATAAAAGGAGGAGCTGACACATGCACATGAGCAGACAAAGACACACACACACACAAACACGCAGACACACACTCACACACATACACACACACACACTCTTTGTGAAGTTCTGAGAGTCTCCTCCTCACTATGGCTGTTATTTAATGTCAAACAAAGAAAGCAGAAGACTTAAATCCCTAAAGGGGAACCGGCCAGTGCAAATAACATCACCGTGGACTGCAGATGAAGGCGCACAGTCCAGTCGGCTTCATCACACTGAGCTGCACGTACGCAAGGAAACACACACAATTTATATTGAGCTGGGTTATGATTCAATAATGTTATTAATCAACATTCAAGGGAATCTTAATGAGATTTTACAAATGACTTTTATTGAAATTACCAATACCCAGTGAATTACAGTACTGAGCTGTCAAGTGGGATAATATGCTTTATCTTTACATGGACCCTTTCTGTACGGTTTAGTCATAGTGAGTGCTTATTCTCACTCTCACACTTTAATAGATGTAATATGTATAAGTATGAATAATGTAACCGAGACTCTTTTATACGTGTCTGCAGAACAAAGGACACATTAAATAATAACACAGAATTGTAAATATATGTCTCTAGCATATTATATAAAAGACAAAAAATCGTACTAATAATTGCATTAGATTCTTTATACAATAATCTAAATAGATCATACCACTTTTTTTTTATTTATGATTTGTTTTTCATTTTTTTGTATGAAAAATTCAATTACAAACTGACAAGATTAGTTTTGGCAGTTTTGCTTTTAACTTTGTCTGTATTGAACACTGATTATTCATTGAATATTTTGCCTACGTTTTCATACGATGACCAGAATAAGAAAATATTCCTATCAATACAGAAAAATAACTGTAATTTCAGTCATTTCGCCCTAAATACACGCACAATGGCGATGACTACAAAGCACAGGGTAATTGTAAAAACACAGGTCACGATGCATTATAATTCAATTCGATTGAGATTTCAGAACCTATGAGGGAAAAACATAAAAGAGCAACACAATGTGTTGTTCAACAGCACTCAGAAAACATTTCCGATAAACTCCTACACACACTGACAAAAAAAAAAAAAAAAACTACATTTGTATGCACATTCAGTTCTGTCACGCAGGCAAACATCTGCACAGTAGTTACATGCACAAATGAACATGAGCACAATCATCCAGAATTTTTTATGGACTTGGCAGTCCCCAGAAGACGATCAAGTCCCTATGACTAAATATTTGCAGACTTATTCTCTCTTTTTTTTTTTTTTTTTTTTTATGTTCAAATCCCATTCTGTATGTTTGCGTCTGAGGTTATGCGGACGTGCATGTGCCAGTGTGTGCATGTACTTTGTAAGAGCTGCCTGTTGAGACGGTGAATTAAACAGCAAGTGCATTTGATCTGCAAAGCACTCCGGGGCAAAAACACAAAATGAGACACACATGCACACACACTCACACATGCACACACGCGCACACACACATACGCACACACGCACACACGCACACAGAGGCTTGCATACAGCATCAAAATCATTTCCGTCACAGAATCTATTCTTAGG
>JAPZDZ010000025.1:8968492-8987837 GCA_029783805.1 Acanthurus tennentii
ACTCAAAATACATGTGGGAAGGAAGGGAGAGTCTGTTGCCATAACTGTACAGTAATGTACAAAATACCAAATAAACTTAATGAGTTTTTCTGTTTTATAGTGAGCAGCAGCTAGCCTTTCTTCTATTTTACCACTTTATATTATGAAAAACCCAGAAAGAATTTTAAAAAAGATTTTTGAGGCACTTTATTGTTTACACCATGTTATCATATGTGAATCTTTAATATAATGTGTGTTATTAATTTTTACATATTAATAGTGATCATCAGCACCACTTATTGTGACACCCCGTCTGTGAGTATGTTTGCATTGTCACTACATTATATGTTAACATGCTGACAGTATTTAGCTCAGTGCACTTATCGAGCCAAAGTACAGCCTTGCAGAGGTGCGAGCATGACTGCAGACTCTTCCTAAATGGTCTTAATATACAGGAAAGAAAGAAAGGGGGCAAATGGGAACATTAACACAAACTTTGAAAACGACTAACCTCACAGAACCCAACACTGAAACTACCCGTGTGATTAACTGCTGGGCTTGTACTGCAGCCACAATTCTGGCTTTTCTCAGGGGATTTTCTGCTTCAGTCTACTCTTAAACAAATGAAACGTGCTTGGACTGAGGTCAAAAGACTGACTTGGCCAGTGAAGAACATTCTACTGTTCGGCTAAAACACTCCCTAGTTACCTCCCCTCCATGGGTAATATCACTGTCCTAAAACTAGAGAACAATGAACTACAAACTATGAGCTACAGGGTCAAATCCAATGTGCTTTTATCCAGAACCAAAATCATTAGAAACACAATACTGTTTCATATTGAGCCAGTTTTAATATAATATTTAAATACAATTATTGCACTGACTGGATGACACATACAGCTATAGTTAATAATTCACTACAGGCAAGAAAGAGAAACGCCAGTCACTTTTAAGCCAATAAAAATAAGGAGGAACCTACTTTCATAATTGAGGTCAGAGGTAAACACTGGCTTTAATCCCTGTGAGGGCTCAGGACACTACATCCGTCACTCAGACATCCATGCAGCAATCCCAGCCATTCATCACCCACTCTGGGATTTATTAGTCAAGTCTAGAGCCAGAGGGTGAAAGGTTAAATGAGGAGCGTTGTGTTAGCAGTTATCAGCAGAAAGAACCCAAAGTGGGTCTGTGTGCTAATCCACACACTCACACACACACACATTCACCATCAGATGTTTAATCAACAGTGTGGCTGCAGCTGCCAGAGCTGGAAGTTAAACATACAGTCATTTACAAACATACATGTGTGAGACCGTACACACACACACACACACACACACATGTGCATTCATCATGTTTGTTCTCACACACCTTCATATCAAATAATCTGATAACACACAAGTTCAGATACACTTTCACGCACAAACATTCTGCAGAAATCTGATCAGTCTGCAACCCAGTACAGTGCTCGATGGGTGCCTGAGCAAATCATCATAATTCTTTAGCATGCTGTACGACCAAGGAACACACTCACATGTTCATTTTCTGCCTAATACACGCCTACACACACACACATACACACAACATGGTATAAACAGGGCCACTACCAGCTAGCCGGATTGCCCAGGGGCAGCGCACCATGTCTCATCACTGTAAGCTAATGTTGAACACAGTGGTAGTGCTAGGCGTAGCTGCTGTCACTTTGGCTTCAGATCCAGGTTATTTTGCTGGGAGCTCAAATAGGCCAGGTTCTGCGTTACAGGGTCACCGCTTTCACATCAGGTGCAAACTTTTTTATGTGACAAACACAGACAAAAAAAATGCAAGTGCTGCACGAGCTGTTATTACCTGCTGCAGCTTAAAAGCCTTTCTGCTGTGCTCGAGGATTTTTACATTCAGCGAGAAAACCAAAGGAGTCAAAAGTGTTTGTTTCTGTTTCTCTGTGTGTGCGTGTGTGTGTGTGCATGTGTGTAAGCGCTCTCTATCTCGCCAGCCTCAAATCCAAAGCAATTAGAGAGGCCAGATGGTGGGCTGGACTCACAGTAAATAGCTGTGCATTGACAGAAGAAGCCTGCAACAAAAATCAACCGTGACAAGGAGCCAGGATGACACACAGATACATGACGGCATCAAAGCACCAGGCAAACATCGAGGACACGCTGCCATAACCCCCATAAACCAACTGTCACCAGCGAGGGGAGGTTAGCAGCAGAACTTGATTGTATCATCTGGTGGAGACACTGAGGGGGTACTTGTATGAAAACCAAATAAGGCAGGTGCACATGTATGCATGAGCACACACATTCATTCACACATACCCAAACCTATGCGCACACACTGACAACCCCCCTACATACCCTTCTGTTAAAATTTGACCAAACCAGTTTGGCTAAGTCAGAGTTCAAACAATGCAGCCTTTGAGAGGAGCTCCATTCAACGGGTTTCAGCTTGGCCTGCACATTCCCCCGCTGAAAACACAAACCGCCTCCCTCCAGGAAAACCACTGAAGCTACAGCACTGCATTCCTCAACTCATTTCTGTCTGTGAGTGTGTGTGTGTGTGTGTGTGTGAATGTGTGTTCAGTCTTTGCCTGAGAGGTGTGTGGGGGGCCCTGCTGAATATACTGATTATATGTGTGCATCTTGAAATAAGAGAGTACATGTGTGCTTTGCATCATAACTCTTCATTATCCATATGCTCAGGTGAAAAAATCAGGAAGAAAAATGTGCTCTTTAGACAATTACAGCATTCTCCTACATACCTGTTACCAAGGCAGCAAGTTTACATCAGCCAACCAGGACACATACACAAATCAAAGAGACTGGGAGGAGGCGGAGCTTGAGAACAGGACAATTGCAATCTACAAAATGGCTTCTCCTATTCCAGTGCTCAGTTTCACATAAGCCTGTTATCACACCTCTGTTGACACACACGCACGCACACACATGCACACGGACACACACAGACACAGATTTATCAAGACTAAAACGAGACAAACAGCCAGACCAGGAAATGAGAGTGAGAAAAAAAAAAAGAAACAAATAAACAGGGCGGGGTGGGGTGTCTGGAGTGTAAAGGATGGGTGACAAGAGACAGAGAGGCCACTTCATATCCCGATCAATTAATCTATAAATCTAATCAGTGAGAATCAATGACTGGCACTTCTATTCAATCTGGCTCCTTAGTCATCCCATCCAACCTCAAGTGTTAAAGAGACAGAGGGAAGAAAAAGGAGAAACAGACACCAGACGCAGCAACACCGGAACATTTCAAAAATCAAGAAATCTTTAATTGCAACCAAATACGAAAAAATATAGAAAGACACGACAAAATTGTGACAACAATTCTAATTTTGTTTTTTTTTTCTTCCAAAGACCAAAATAAATTTAAAATTAAAAAAATACAAAAAGAAAAAAAAAAGAACAACTTTTACACAGAGCAGTCAATAATAAAAAGCACATTTTGGGGGTAAGACTGGTTTGTTGTGTGTACAGTTCATTTGTATAGAAGAAGCACATTTGCCAGTTTTGGCAGCAATCACAGCGCAGCAGTCAAGAATAAAGCACTCAGAGAACATAAATTATAAAGCACTGCAAAATAACAGAAAAGAGAGAAACTGTAATAGGAGAAAATAAATCCTTCATGCTTGCTGTCACCGAGAAATACACAAACGTGACACCATAAATTAGTAATTCTTTTCCTCTGCTACATATTTATATATTTATACTATGTACACAGGAAGATATTCTTTTTCTTTTTTTTTCCTTTTTTTTTGATGCGAGTGAGATGGGAGATGTTAAGGCTTCGATTAGTCATCAGATGTTTGGAGCCGAAGAAATAGCAACAGTATGTGGCTTACTGGATGAAAAACATTGGGTATTTTGACTATCTCACCTTGTGCTAGACCCAAGCTGGGATCATGGATTTTTTTTTCTAAAAGCATTTTGTCTGACAAGCTTTACTTGGGTGCTGAGGTGTGTGTATGTGTGTGTCTCTGTGTGTGTTTCTGTGAGCGAGAGTGTGTTTGTGCGTATGTTTGTGGAGGCGGTCACGGTGGTGGAGGTGGCTGAAGTGCGAGAAGTCGAAAACAACATTTTGGAGGCGAATAGGAAGTCGCGACTCTAAAAGCATTCGACGGGATCTGCAAAGGGGGGTTGTGGAGAGGGGGGGCTGTAGGTCAGTATAGTGGCTTTTTTTTTTTTAAAGCTATATTTCCCATATAGAACAAAAACAGAGAAGAAAACAGTTTCCTAAAAAGCCTGTTTCTCTGTCACTGAGTGAAAGGTAGGTAGGTGTGTGTGTGTGTGTCCCTGGCTGTGTAGTCATGTCTGTTCCACGTGGTCATTGAGTCGGGAACTGGTTTGAACTATCAGGGGGAACAGGGAGCAGTGGAGCAGGGGACACATCGTGCTGCAGCTCCTTCCACAGTAACAGGACCCGATATGTGTCCTGACACAGCCACTGAGCAAAAAGCGGAGAGAGAAGAAGTGTTTTCATGTGTGTATGTGCTTGCGTGCCGCTATGCGAGCGCGTATGTGTGGGTTTATGTCAGGAGATGGCAGAGTTGTCAGGTATGAGGTGTCTTCTGCACAGTTTGGCTGTGGGAGTGAGCATAATGAGAGTGACTGAGGGGTGTTTGTGTGTGGGCGAATTGCTTCTCTGCATTCCGCCTATGTACACGTACAGCATGTGTGTGTGCGCGCGCAGGAGCGAGTGTGTCTTCGAAATGTACAATAATATTTTGAGTTTGCCAGTTCTCTATGGTGACAAAGGATGGCCACTCAGGTTACAGCCCCAATGGCAGTGAGAGGTGTCCCAAAGCCCCCAAGCATCACAGAAATACACACTGACACTTAACTAAACACACAAACACACACACACACACACACACACACACACAGCTGAGTCAGACAGAACATGCTTGTGTGGTTACATTCTACCTGATAAATTATGAGTACTGTAGGTATTTTTGCATTGTGCAGGGTGTCTGTCAAGGAGAAGGAGACGCCAATTGTGCAAAAAAAAAAATTTCGTGTGCTTATTGTGTGAAAATGCAAGCAATGCTAACTTCAACAAAAAAAAAATAAAAAATAAAAAAAAAAATTACACAAGCATACATAATTTCTCCCCCAATACAAATCGACTCTCAGGCTTTAGGTAAACTCAGCTCAGTCAGCTTAGTGTGTTGTTACACACGAACTGCTGAGGTATTCATTAGATTAAAAATTACATTCTGGATGCCCTCTGAGACATTTGAACTTCAGGTTAAGCCAACCCAGAACACTTTCTGCTCTACTGCCACAATACTGGTGACACTGGCTCCATCAATCTGATATTTACATTTTCATAAATATCCACATTTTCACAAGAAAAATAAAGATGCTTACACATATAGTACACAGATACCTCACACCAAAATGTACATACAACAGTTTTGTCCCTTATCGCTATTTTTATCCCAAAGATCAAGTATTACACTCATATTTCTCTTTGTAGCGGTGACACACACAAGTGCAAAAATAGGTAATACATTTTCATTTCGAGTGGTCGTGACAAATCAGCCGTGTTCAGTAAATTTACTGTACCCCAGGTTGACAGGAGTTGCATTTATGTATAAGCTAAGGCCATTAGACGATAATCCTATTGAACACACTGGCTTACAGTGTGCTAGACGGTGCTCAAACACTGAAAGCTGACTCTGTTTTTGTCATCTGTCTCGTGCGTCTCTCTCCTGTTCTCTCTCCGCCTCTCTGAAGGTTAACAGCCATCACTGTGGCTAACAAGGACTGTCTCACCATATCTACATACTTGCAATGTATGTAAGTGTTTCTCACATCTATAGTTCAAGGTTAAAAGCAGCTATGATAAGAAAATTCAGGCAAGTGAAGCCATCCTCGCCCTTGGCAATGGGTCACCCTGCATTTGACTTCATGACCTGCAGCGAGCTGCAAACCAGGTTTTAGCTGGGCCTTACGAGAGGTCGGTACAGTCATCGATGGCCACACTCATCAGATTCCCAGTGGGTCAAAGGGGGAGTTCATTAGAAGGCCAGGAAAGCATGATTAGAGGAGCTACAGTAGGGCTTCTCTTCAGGATTGTCCATCATAGTCATCCAGTGGCTACATAGATACAGCGATGCATGAAAACACACACACAGACTGAGCCTTGAGGACAGCAGTGCGCAGTAGCCACGAGGAACATTTGCCTGAGCGAGCCTCCGGTGGCTCGTTAGAAGGATAAACTGACAGTCAGGAGACAATCAGCCCTGAAACTGCATCATAAAGGGCCATTTCACTGCCTGTTGCCTGTTGGTCAATATGGCTCCCATGGCTTCGCCGTGGACACAACCTTTTATGTCTCCTGATCAATTCAATACATTTAACAACATCCACTAATGGAAAGAAATTAGATGATACTATTGAAAATCTATCAAAGCTTAAGGAACCATACTTTGGAGGTGGGGTTCTGTCACATCCGGCCATTTACTTAAGAGTGTTAAGGGGCAGTGGCCCACATGCAGTGGTGGGGGGGGGGGCTCGGCCACTCCAGGTGGATTAGTCAGTCTTGGCATGTCAGTGCAGGCCGGGCTGGAATAGAGTAAGTGCGGCTTTTGACACATCGAGAGCAGTAAAATACTCGACTGCTCTCTGTGGCCCTGACCTCGACATTGCCCTGGATAAATCATAAAGTCCCCATAAACACTGGGAGCGAGGGATGAAGAGGGAGAGAGAAAGAGAGAGAGAGAGGAGGAGAGATGGAGGGGTGACAGAGAGATAGAAGTGGGAGGGGGAGGGATTGCCACGTCATAAACGATAAGTGGTGGCAATCTGTTGGTCCCGGCTAAGCGAGCGACTTCACGGCTCATTACCAATCAAGCTCCTCCTGTCAGGAGCGCTCTGAAGAGACAGAGATGAGGAGGAAGAGAAAAGAAGAGACGTGCTCCTCTCCAGCGCTCCTGCCTCCTGCATCCCTCTCTCCATCCCTTGACCCTGTCAGATCGGCTACACCTCATTCCCTCGTCTCTTGTTTACCGTCTCTTACCTCCAGGCACAGTACGAAAAGTGTGCATGTGAATACTTTGTCAAGAACTTATATTCAAACTTATTTTGTTAAATTCCACTTCTCTTGTTCTTGCATGCACATAAGGACCTAATGTTCTTTTTTTTTTTTTTAAATTTTGTGAATTCAAGAGTGTCTCCTGTTGCTGATAGTTTGCAGAATTTTTTTTTTTCAAGTTTGAGATGAAGGCAGAGAGAGTAGAAATAAAAACTCGGCAGCAAACATGAGCAAATGCATTGTTCTTTTCTTCCAAATCACCTGATGGTTACCGTCTACACCTTCAAAATGTTTTCTTCCCGACCCATCACTAGCTACTAACTACCCACCAGCTGTCACAGCACAACGCATTACCAAAACAAAAAGGTTTTCCACAGGAGGACCGAGAATAGCAGGCAACACGTCCGTAACTGTTTGACAACCCCTTCCATTTCTACTGTTTTGGTGAAGATAAGAGTGAATATACAAGTGAGTTGCCTTCTCTATAGCCAAGCGTGTATCAAGATTCCATTATCCTCCTCCCACACAACATAGTTTCTGTCTTTTAGTCTGTCTGTCAAGAGTCCTTGCCAAGGTCCCAGTGATAGCGATAGCATGAGCAGAAGCAGTGGGAGACAGGTTGTTTCTTTTCTCTGTTTGATTTTCAGTTCTTGGGGACCAGATAACAGCAACGCTCCTTTCAGAAAACCCCACCACACCCTCCTGTTCGTTCAGTTCATTCCGGGGGCTGCACTGTGATTAATAAAAGGCTATATTTAAATTCAATTTTCAAAAAAATAAAAGTGGTATTATTTTCTTTCCAACAGACAGGGACGAGACCCTGGAGCCACGAAAATCCTCTGAAGGAATCCTCCATCCCTTCTTTTTCTCTTCCTCCTCTCCTCTCTTCCTCCTCTATACATAGACAGCAGTCCGTGAGATGACGGAGCCATCTCGCTGGGACTCCATATCGTCATCCAGGTAATCGCTTTCGTGCGATGGGCGAAGCTGAAGGATGGGGGCCCCTCCGCCGAAGTGGTCGTACCTCTCCTCCTCCTCCAGCTCATCAAACTTCCTCCTTTCCGCGTCGTCTACTTCGTTGCTTAGCAGGATGTCTTGGGCGGTCGGTGTAGTGGCAACAACTTCAGGCCGGCCCCCCATAGTGAGCGGCTGGTGGTGGTTGTTTTTCTCTCCCAGGCCCTGGTGAGACGAGCTCTCGTTGTAAACATAGATGGGGCCGTTGTTGTTGCCGCCGCTTCCCACGCCGCCGCTGCCTGCACCTCCACCTGTGCCGTTCTTGCTGGCCTTCTTGCCGCCGCCAAATATGCGTGTCTTCATGTCACTGCCGCCATTTGCACGGTAACCCTGCTGCTGCCTGCGGCTACGGGTGACGAGCATGGCGATGATAGCACCCACCAAAAGGAGAACCAGCAGGGAGCAAATCACAGCTGCCGCCACTATGCCAGTATTGGTTGGGTTCACTTGGGGTTCTGCAGGAGGGAAAAGAGGCAGGGAGAAAGAAAAAGGAAGAAAGGAAAACGGTTGAGAAACGGGAAAAAAAGAAAAGTGTGTGGAACATGGGGTGGGGGGGGCAGCACAAAAAGGAGAAGGGAGAGAGCACAAGAGCGAGGAAAAATGACAAAACCAGAGAGAGGAACACAGAAAAAAGGTAGGAGTTGGATGATGACAGTGGTGCTGGTCTGAACCGTATTCATTGAAGTGTGTAAGAGTGCTGAGGTGTCAGTACAGTCAAGTGTGTGTGTGTGAGTGCGTCTGTGTGTGTGTGTGTGTGTGTGTGTGTGTGCTGAGGCTCTTCCCTACGCTGACATTTCCTCCTCTCCCTCAGAGCTGCTCCTGTCCCCATTCCCACAGCCACGTCACAGCAACGCCACAGCCACGTACACCCGCCCACCCCCACCCCCGCGTGCTGCCCTTCAATGGCCAGGGTCTGTCCAAGGCTCGCCACAAATTACAAGGCTAGGCAGGGCAGGGTGGGTAGGGGTTGGGTGGAGGTGGAGGTGGTCGCAAGCCACACATGCACGCTCTTTCTGAAGGGGCGGAGAATGGCGTGTGCGTGGGCAGAGCAGGTGGAGGCCATGCAGAGGAGGAGGATAATGATGGATGAAGGAACGCAGGGTGGAAATTAGATGAAGAAGCGGAGGAGTAGCGGGAGGAGGAGGAGGAGGAGGAGGAGGCGGCGGTAGATTGAGTGAGTGACAAAGTGACACAGCAGAATGACAACTCTTCCTGGAAGCCATGAATGTAGAGCAGGGGGGACAGATTGGCACCACTCTCAGCGCTGCTTGAATGCATGCCCGTCTTACATGAGTGTCCATTTTTACTCCAGCACAACTGGTTTAGTCACCACTGCCACGTTGCACACACACACGCGCAAACAAACACACATACAAATGAGAAGAAGCTGTTTTAACTTCATTTAAAATTAAACATTGCCTTTCTTAGAGTGCAGAATGGCTAAGAAGGGCAGCAGTAAAACTAGGGCTCCTCCATTCGGTACACAGTAAGCTTGTTTGTGTACCAAAAGCTCCAGAGAGAAGTAGTGGTGTCTAAATCAGTGTTGTGAAGACATCTCATAGGACTCGCCAGCCATATAACGCTCCTTCTCTAAACTCGCGCTTCAACTCCCTCGATACCCCTCTGCGGTGATATTAGTACAATATTTTAAAGCAAGTATTTAAACAGCAGATGGAGACAAACAGAAGAGAGAAACCCCCTGTTAAGATTACAGTTAGGCACTGTTTGAATCTTTTTATTTACAGAGGCAATAACATACCTTAGTTTAAGTACCAGTGCAAACCAACACAGAGAATACAGTACTCTACTTGATTCCTTACTTTGAACAATATAAACATGTTTTTTTCAAAAGAGCCTTGTCTCGTATTTTCTTAAAAATACTTAATGACTTTGTCGTGTTTGCAGTCAAACAGAATATTGCCTAAATAAAAATACTCTAAAATCAGCAAAAATATAATGTAAAATATTAAATATCATTTGGAAATTAGGGAATCACACTCAGACTCTGAGCAATTATTCAAAGCCAGCTTTCTGTTGGGGAACATTTCGGTCAGTGCTCAAAAAGTTTGGAGGTTTGTTACCAGGCTTAGTTAAGTCACTACTGGTGAGTAAAGCCTCTGGGAGGATCGTGACAGTGTTACTGCTTTGCATAGGCTTTTTCAGGGTCATGAGCTCAGAGCTCTAAGTGCTTTCAGGGAGCATGACAACTCTCCACAGTCCCTATGACAGTTTTCTCCATGTGGTCATCATCTATAACTCAGTGGGCAGAGAGTAAAGCACTAACACTGCCGGAGTTAAGGGTCACATCCACCCATGTTGTTTGCATTCACTGCACAGTGGAGGGCTTTGACTAAAAACTGTTCACAAAAAGCAGCACATTGTAGGATAGGATATTTGACAAGGAACTGTGTACAACACAACCAGAATAATAGCTTCTGTATGAAGGAGGAGCACTTTGGTATGATACAGCTTAGTCTTTATTCCACAAGCTTTTTTTTCCTCAGAGCTTGAAAGAGTAAGCCCACTTTTGGTGGAAGGGTATATTGATGCCTGAGTTCATGTTATTCTCACTTTTTCTGCAAGGTTCAAAGCATCCAAGATTGGAGCTTATAATGCATTTTGTATGAATACACGTATTTTTTTGATTCTTATATAATGCTCTTGTTCATTCTGTTTGGACAATTTTGTACATTTGGATGCCCCAGAAAAAGTAAACAAAATGCTTTCATGTTACTCTTTCAATCCCTGAAGATGGAGCAGTGTTGCTGAAGCAACATCTTATGGAATAGAAGTCTGTTTGTTATCCGTCATCCTGAAGAGTTTCTGCTTCCTTTAGGTTTGAGCGCCAGCTACACAATAAAACCTAGCAAGTCATGGCGAGCAAATTAATTTTTAATTTGAGTCCCTGGTTGAGAGTGATCAAGAATCCTTAGCTTAGCTGAACGTCCTTTCTGTTGCTCTCGCCTTCTTTTTTCACTCTCTGCACTTTGACTAGTCGCTGCAGAGGATTAACCAGCAGACGCTGCCGGTGAAATCCCTGCCTAAAATTTTTAAAGTAGCGAATCAGCCTGATTCTTATTGTCATTCCCGTTTGAAATCCAACAGAAGCCGGCCCCTCTTGTTAAGTGTACAGAGAGCCGACAAAATTACTCTTGTAACACTGATTCTTGTCGAGAGAGAAAATGGGAGTCTACTGCTGCCTACACCTGTGCCCCTCTCTTCTCTCCCTCTTTATTTCTGCTCTCCTCTCCTATCCTCCATTACCCTTTTCTCCATCTCTGCCACCACTTCACCAGCTGTCTCCAGTATGCACTCTTTTCCGTGTCCTCTAAATCCATTTTCCCTGCCATCTCTCCAATTTACGTATGTATTTCTGTCGTACTTTACTTTTCTCTCTGTCTTTCTCTTCACTTCCAACACAAGCCTGAGGGGGAAAAAAAGTATAAATTCTTGTGGGTATATTCTGTCTTCCTTTATTTCAATTTCTCCCACCAGCCTCCCCAAACACACTGTCTCTCTCCCCTCCCCTATTCTCCCCCGAGCAGTGCTAAACATTCCTGTTCACACACATGAGAGTGAGAGCTAGCCCTCGGTGTCCACTTGTAACAGGAACACAAGAAATGCATTATCACCTCGGGCTCTGTGGAGTTCTGGCACATGCAACGTGGCAACAGTCTCTGTGCAAACTCCGGGGCCAGATGCTGCCACAAACTGCCATCACATCAAAGGGAATTAGACTAAAATTCAAATGCAAAGTCTCAGTAAATTCCATTCATCCAATTATTTTTAATGCGTCGCTCAAGTCAGTTCACAAGCATCTCTCTCAGTCTATGCTGCTTAATCCTTTTTGTGGATGATAATTCATGTTTTATTCTGCCCTTCTGGAGACAACACTTGAAAGATTCAAGAGATAGATGCAAAGGAGTCCCCCCCCAGGCTCCCAGTGCAGGCCCAGTACAGACCGAGACACATCCTAACAGAGCACCAGTGGAATCTCTTTAAGTGGGCGAAGAGAGGACATCTTATAAACACATGCTGTTGGATGAGCCAGCAGGAAAACTGCAATATGCATGCTGTGTGGATAACAAGGGGAGAAAAAAAAAAAAAAAACAGCTGAAAAACAAACATGAATAACTACAGTAGCTGCACCCCCACACCCCTTTCCAAACACACACAGCATACTGTGGAAGCCAAAAAACAGCATGCTTCTTATGAAGTCAAGTCCAGCGCAACTGTAAGCTCCAAGTGACCGCAAGTAATGAGGGAGATGGAGCGGAAGTAACGTCTGCTGCAGCCTCCGAAAAACATGCATGGTCACATACACACTCACAGCCACACACACCATAATGGTCAGTGGTCCGACGCTGGGCTGGGCTGCACCTAGAGCATAGCTTAGTAGTATTCACTGTCAGCATGTTAACTTATTGAACAGAGCTATGTGTGTACATGCACACGCACATGCACGTGTGTGTGTGTTTGTGTGGGTGTCTGTGTGTGTGTGTGTGTGTGTGCGCGTGCGTGTGGGTGTGCTAATGAGGGGTGGGCAGGGGGCCAGTTGCAGGCTGGAGGGAGACTTGGCTCTATCAGACCTGTTCTCTGGCTGTTTTCGCATGGCCGGAGACACACACTGACAGACACAGACAGATACAAATACACACACACTCACACGCGCGCACACTCACACGGGCATACACACACACACGTGCATACACACACACACGTGCATACACACACACCCGCGCACACACTCAAACCGAATGGAGGAAAATGGCCAAGCCCCTTGCCCTTGAACTGTCTCCTTAGATGAGTTTGAAAATGGACGAGAATGCACTGAATTTAGAGGAAATCTCTTCCCCGTTGAACTGAAGAGCCCCTTGGACAATGTAAGGGGATCATTTGGGGACATTTAACATTTTGAGGTTCAGTTTGAGTCCGCCCTATGAGGAAGGATGGACGGGGGGAAAATAAGATGGAAGATAGAGGATGGCGATGAATCTGGGTTAGCCACACGAAAAACCCTCGTGAGAGAAGGCAGGAATGGAGGGATGGATGGAGGGATGGAGAATACTAAGCTGTGATTAAGAAAGAGCTACTGGTATTTAAGAGTTAAGCTTCTGAAAGAGAGGGAGATAGCAATGGCATGAGCGGGAGAGAGAGAGAGAGAGAATGCTGGGGGCAGAAGTCTCTTCTCTGAGCAGGGAGATCAGCGGCAGACTTGCGGAGGCTGAAAGACAACCTGAGAGAGATAAGGAGGATGAGGAGAGAGCATATGCTAACCGAGAGGATGAGAGATGCAATAAAAAGAGCAAACTGCAGCGAAAGAGATAGCGAAGGAGAGATAAATCGAAAGAAAGAGGAGGAGAGAGCAGGGTAAGATACGTTTGCGTGTGTGACTAAGCAGTAAGATCGAAGATGAGAGGAGGAGAGGCAAGGAGAAGAGAGGACATCCATCTCTCTCGCTGCCTCCGGGAGCCTAGCACAAGACTGAGGGCAGAGGACACAGGCAAAATAACCACGCAGACACACACTAGTGTGTAGATTCATATGTGTGTGTCATGCAGCTGTGGGGTAGAGAGAAGTGGGGACCTGCTATGTAGCAGGTGTTGGCCATTTCACGCCTGTCGGCCCCTCTTAGCCCTGTTTGTCTACACGCATTCACATTAGCCTCCACAGGTCTGCATCGCATCCCCATCTGGAGTCATTCCACATCTATCTCTTGCTCTGTTTCGTACATCATCAGTTCTTTCATTTCACCACAGCCAATACTGCCTCTTTTTTTTTTTTTCTTTCCGAGCTCTTCTCGCCATCTCTCTGCCTTCTACAAACCTCCTTCAATTTGACACTTGCTGGTTGCTTCAGTCACCTCTTAACTGCTGGCAAATTTAGCTTGCATCTTATCCTCCTCCTCTTCTTCTGCCAGTGAGTAAGAGAGGAGTGGGAAGGAGGGAGGAGGTGGACGGGCCGCGTGAGAGCAAGACGAGATGGAGGAGGGCATTGATAGAGCAAGGAAACTGTGGGAAGTTCAACACTAGTAGAGATCAGAGAGACCGGCAAGGAAAAGCAGAGAGGATGAGGGGGGACAAAGGAGAAAGTGGGATGAAGAATAGGAGTAAAAATGTAGGATAAAAGACAGAGCGAGAAAGCAACGGATGGTGGAATGAGGAGAGAAGCAGCCAGGAGCTGAAGCAGCAAAGGGTGACTGATCCGCTCTGAGAGGCTTGGAGACAGACAGACACACACGCTATGCTGAGAGATAGTGGAGGCCAATAGCAGTGGAGATAGGATGAAGTGGCACAAGATTCCCATGGGAGTTTTAAATGCTGTCAGCATCCGCGCTCTCCCTTCATCCCTCATGCCTTTGCTCTTTCCCTCTCTTAGGGTGAGGACTGCATGCTGGCACTGATTTATCCTGGTGCACGTTCCCTTGCCTTTTAGTCTAAAAGCGGCAGCCTCCATCTTCCTCCCTTTGCTCCCTGGATCTTTGTATCCTCCTTGCTTGTTGCTTGTAATACACAGCAGGAGATGGTGACATCCTTTGTACTACAGAAGGCAGTTACGCTACTATGCAGGGGTACAGAATGGCCCCAGAGGACCCGTGACGCATGCTGTGGCACCATAAGGAGCCAAGGGACTTGAAGTAAGACAAGGGGGGGGGGGGACCACATGAGAAAAGTTGAGACTGAGCGGGCGGGCAAGAAAAACAAAAAAAAGAAAGGAAATGAGGGCATGAAGTAGCTGGGAAGCTCTTAAAATGTAACCACTAGATGAATGCACTTTTTCCCCATTAAGGTCAAGGTTTACCCCCTTTGTCAGCACAAAGTAACTTCCGGTAAAGTGCAAGCATACAGCAGAAGAATGGAGGGGAATGCATTTTGTATGAGCTGAAATGCAGGAGTGAACCCTGTTGAGGGGTGCAGCCAGAACCGTTGAGGGACAGATGGGAGAGGAAGGATGGACTGTTTTTTCATCGTAACCGTTCTGGATGATTTAACTCCAAGGGTTCGGTATGACAAATATAAAGTACCAGGAGCAGATACAAACACCTGTATATACACATTTCCCGTATATGAACAAGTAAACACACACAGACACATACACACACACACACACAGGCACAGTTCATCAGCACAAGTCTGGTCTCGGTTAAACGCAAGACAACACTGAAATCCACTTCATTTCAAAGTCAACAGTGTTGCTGTGAGTCAAATGTATCACTTGCGGTGATTGCAGCCTTATCTGCAAGACGGAGACTCTAATGAACACTGCTCATTTGCTTTGCTTTGGTCTATTCTGTCATTACTAATGGCCAAGTGTGCAACTGAGACACTACTCAGTTGCTTTTTTGTGATCATGACTTTGGGGGGCTAACTGCTTTTCTCTGGTGTTAGAAAAATAGGAGAAAAGAGAAAATATCAGCGAGAAGAACAGTCTTGTCTGCTTTCACCATGCACAATGAGAATTTCCTTAAAAAAACCTTGTGAAAAACCACTTTATAAACGGCATGCGATGTCGGAAGCGGATAGACAGACCTTGGATACGGTGAAGGCAAAGACACTTTCATTACTCAGTGTTACTGAATGCATGCAAAGAGGAATAGAAAAAGTGACATGCACTTTTTTTTTTTTTTTTTACAGGGCATAGAGAAAGAGAGACATGAAAAGGTGAAGCAAAAGCACCTGAATGTCTGCACATACATTGAAACAAACCATGGACAGAGCAGCTTTACCCACTAACCCTAAACTAAACACACCAGACAGTCCTCAGCACAGAGAAAATGTGTTTTTGTGTGTGTATGTGTGTGTGTTCATGGAACATGTGAGGCGGAACAAGGTGTATCCCTGGGAAAGACATGAGAGTACAGTACACCAGGAAATCTGTAGCATGTGTGATGAAAGTGCACTTGGTTCCAGTTCATCAGTTCACAGGACATAAATGTTTTTATATACAAGCCAGGGGAAGGTTTAGATGATGAACGGGACCCGAGTGGGCCACAAATGTGTTTTTCATTTCACTTCTGAAATGTTGGCTGCTTTACTGCCGGGTTTACGGTGTACAATTTGTCAGTGTTTTAGGGGTAAACTACGCTTCATTTTGGTTTTAACCTACTTAGAGCAGCACATGGGTGGATTTGTGATGACAGGAACGATTTTAATGCGAACTAAATCATATCATAAAGAAGTGCAGAGAAAAACATTGTTGTTTTACGCCACACATGTTGTGCTCTAAGCAGGTTACAGCATGATTGTAAATGTTATCTGACCTACATCTAGAAGCGTGTTTGTTTTGGGTGGGTGTTATGTTTTTGTAGGTTTTCCTGTTGTTCAGCTCACCTCTGACCATGACTGTGACCTGGTCCCTGCCGGTCCCGATGCGGTTCTTGACCTCACAGACAAAAGTGGTGTTGACTGACTCGTCCACCTTCAGTACCTTCAGCTCTTTCTCTGTGATCTGCACCGTGTCTGGCATCTCACCTGACATACTGCAGGGGGGGAACGAACATATTGACATGAGAAAGAAGAAAAAGGAGCGCACCATAAAGACCAAAAAAATAAAAAAATGAGAGAGAGACAGAACAGGACGGTGTTGTTAGTTTGACTTTGTCCACAATGGCGGCACTGAGACAGCTGTGCATGTACAAAAATGTGCTGTATTGTGCAATATCATCAAATTCCACTAATCTTGATGGGCAGTGCAAAACCAATCAGTTACCCCCTTCCCCAAAAGGCAAGCCATTGTCACACATTGTAGGGAAATACGACGGGGACAGGAAAACATTCAAAACTGCTGGATCCAGGCCTAAAATCTCATCTCTCCCATTTTAAGGTTCCAGACTTTCGGTTTTGTTTTGTGTTTTTTTTTTTCAAATTTTGTCACAGCTATGTTAATAGCTGATAATACGGCAAAAAGGGAGACAGGAAGTCATATTGTGTTTCTCATTATGCGAGGGTTAAATCTCAAGTCACAGAGTCCATTATGAGAAATTATACGGCTATCTCCATAATCTGAGCACAGGGCTGTAGTGGCAATAATAAAAGCGCTGATTACAGCTCTCTGGACCTGAGAATGAAGGGTAAAGACGGGGAAATGAGAGGAGAAGAGATAAGAGACAGAGAAAGCAAAAGGCGTCAGGAAAAAAGAGAGAGAGAGCAAGAGATAGGAAAAAAAAAAGATGCTGGATGTGCTGATACTTACGTCTTCCACTGGACAGAGAGAGGGACGGGGTTTCCTGTCGCCTGGCAGGTGAGCATCACATTTGTGCGACCCATGTACCAATTATTGTCATAACCTAGTATTGTCACCTGGGGTTTGTCTGGGGGAAGGACAGATGAATGGCAGAAAGGAGGAGAGAAAATAGCAAATTAGTTTAATTAATCACCCCCATCATGTTAGACTGTGAACAGCAAAGAAACTCATTGGATAATATGTACTGAGTTGTGTGTGTGTGTGTGTGTGTGTGTGTGTGTTTGTGGTGTCTTACACTGAACTGCCAGCTTTAGCGGGAAGCTGTCTGGTTTGACCTGGGTCCTGTGTGCCACCACACAGCTGATGTCCTTCCCGTTGTCTGCTGCCGTGGGAACCATGCGGTACTCGCTGCTCACAGTCACCGTGTCGTCAGTACCTGGCTTCGACACCGTTGTCGCGTTGCCATTGGCTGTGGTCACCCAGGAGATCTGGGCGGCGGGGCGTCCGTCCATGGACTCGCAGCGTGCCACGACGAGCGGCTTCGTATCTGCTACCACCGTCACTACGGAGGCTGAGTTCTGGGGCTTAGCTGATGGATGGATGGACAGATTGATGAGGGGGCCGAGAGCAGAGAGAGAGAGAGAGAGAGAGAGAGGAAGAGCCAGAGTGGCAGATAGAAGATTAAAGGATGTAGGAATAGATAAAATGGAAATAAGACAGCAGAGGGAAAAAGATAATGTGCACCATTATTGATAAACAATTTGAGTCAGCAGCATGACAAAAGCAAATCCAAAACCTCAATCTCCAATCATCCTCCGTCGCCCAACTCATCCCCTCTCTCTCTCTCCCTCCTCCATCTCCTTCCTCTCAAGAGCCTGCATTGATAAACAATTAGGAGCACCAGTGCAAACACACCCAAACCCTAAATCTTCTTTCACTCCCTCTGTTTCTTTAATCTATCCTCCCTCCATCCCTATCAGATGCCATTGATAAACAATTTTCCTGACTGGTCTTGAGCATTTCCATACATATTCTGAATCACTACATCATCTCTGTCACCCCCCCTCCCATCCCCTCTCTACCTTCCACAATTGCCCTCTCTGATACTAATGTGGGATCAGAGAGGAGCAGGCAGGACAGGAGCTGACAGCAGGCATGACAAGCAGCCAGATCAATATAGTGCCCGAGGGAGGCAGGGAGGCATGATGCGTTGGGTGGAGAAGAGAGAGGAGCAGAGGCTTTGGTGCCGGGCCAAGGTTAGACCAATGGTTCCATTGCATTAACAAGAACACAATTGATCTGACAATACCACTTATAATAGCAATTAAGCCGAGCTGGACATGCTTTTAACCTGCATGCTACCTTTGGGGGAGGGAGAGAGCTGAAGAGAGGTAGGCAGAGAGTACTTTGCATTTATATACATAATAAGCGAGGTAAATATGCACACTTTCACGACAGACAGCTGGGTTACAAATGGAAAAACCAACAGAGATGAGCTTCACACTCTGGCAGGGATTCAACAAATCTCTAAAAACTCTGCTAGACAGAAAAACACCACCGGACACAGAGTAAAGTTTTTGGCAAGAGAAGCTAATTTTACTTAAAAAAAAAAAAGTCATGTAAAACAGTTGGCTTTTTCTCCTGTCATGTATTTCTTTGGCTGGCAAATCTGTTTATGCTTTGAAAGCAATGTTATGAAAAGGTATCAGACTGAAGATATCTTTAGAATAGATTAGCTCTCGATCTGTTGGGTTTGATTACTGTGTGTTTCCGTCCCAAAAAGGCCAATTCTATCTCGAACTGCTGTACTTTTTTCTATTGTAATAAAAAAGAAGACATTTACAGGAACCATTTAACAATGCTGCAAGTCCTTGGAGGCAAAAACCTGTGATGAGTTTGAACTCAAGAGCCCAAATTGGTAAAAAACAATTCCAACAGCTCGGGTGTTACCCTTGACAGACAAAGCCATAAAACCACAACCCAGTGCGGTGGATGATATTTATGACCACAGAGCTACTGTGACATCTCTGAGGCCTGTTTTCAGACTGTTTGTGGGGTCCATGCCAGAGCTCAGAATGTAGTTGTTTACTATCAACCGATTTTCATTTTTAAA
>JAPZDZ010000025.1:8989156-9002060 GCA_029783805.1 Acanthurus tennentii
GCCGACGTCTTTCTCTCTTGCTCTCTTTCCGCTGCTCTTAGCGGAACCAAACCGAGTTGTGCACTTCTCACTTCATTGAGATGCAACTAAAAAGTGTTCTCATTACCATATTCAATCCCCTCAAGCAAACTGAAGCTTAGTATTGTTAGTTTGGAGTTATAAAAACATTAAGCTGTAAGTGTGATAAAAACCTATTACTAGCCTAAGGAATACTTCCGTGGGCTACGATTTGTTAGTTAATGCTGTGGATAAACAAGAAACATGAATCTGTTTTAACACGAAATGATTATTTTAATCTCAATAAATTGCTTTTGTCCACCTGTGTGACTAACTTTCACACACCAGCAGAATCAGGTTAATTATCCTGGAGAAATATTAAATTTAACAGGAAAATAGCCGAAGGTTTAGTCAAATATTCAACTGTGTATTCGCTTAATGTCCAGTGTTTGTTCGCTTAAATTGAGGAAGCAAATTGTGGAGCCGAGCAATTTCAACAAATTGCGCTGTGTCAAGTCAGCACAATAAGCTGCAATTTTGGGATGAAACAGACAATTCTATTAGAATTTCATATCACAAACCCGGTTTAGAGTTGATGAGTGTTGCGGCGTACAGAAGTAATCGAATCCTAACTGAAAAAAAAAAAAGCCACAAAATTGTGTTGTGACACTGTGTATCTGACCATTGTAAGTTGAATCCCCGTGGCATCAGTGAAGGCACAGCGCAGGTTGACTGTCTGGCCAGGATATGACGTCACCTCTGGCTCCACTTTCACCCGCTGACCCGAAGCTCCTGGAAGAAACAGAGGGAGAAACATTAATGTCTGTCTTTTGCTTCCTTCCCAAACTAGGATAGGGAGGGATGAGGGAAGGCAGCGGAGGGATCATGTTGGTACAAAGCCTCCTGATGATAAATGAGGACAGTGTGAAAGTGTCTGGTACAACAACAGAGGACAGCATTAGTGAACCCAGGCAAGTAGGCCAAGAGTCTGGTATCTCTCTATGAGTGTGCGTGCATGGTCGTAGAGGCCAAAAAAAAAAAAAAAAAGTGGAAAAGAGGAAAGCCAGTCCTCTTTTGCTCATAGGTCATAAATCATCTGGATGGGTTCTGCTTTTCTATAGCCTGCCATTTGCTGTGCCGACACATTCCTGTGTAGCAGCAAAAAGTCAAAATAAATATGCTTTTCTTGGTGTGTTGTGTCAGTGGGCGTGTGAGAAACTGTAAGAGCAAGGGAGCTTTAGAACTACAATCTGTCGGTATATGTGTGTGTGCGTGTGTGTGTGTGTGTAATCCAGATCTCTGTGAAAATGTAATTACTTGTATGAGTAAGCGCGCATTAGTGTATGTCAGCAAGATGGCACCTGTTTTAAGTAAGAGTGGATTACCTGCGGATACACAACTTCAAATGTCTGCGGCCAGGGCTACGTGTGCAAAAGCGTGTGTGCTCACAATGTGTTTACCAGTAAGCTACACACATACAACAGCACCAGTGAAACACAATTTCCCCTAAAGACAAACAATTACTCGCAGAACTAGTTCCACCAGTTTGTGCTGAGCCAAAGCTATTGTGTTGAAACTAATATGATCTTGAGGGCTGATGGAACACACGCACACATTCACTCACACACAAACATGAAACTCATAGGGTAGGAGACAAGAGGAAAGGGCAGTGCTGTCTTTCTCCTTTGACGAGCAATAAACACCACACCTTCTGCTCTCCGGGGAGATCTGAGATATCAATACAGGAGAAGAGAAGAGGGAGAAAGGAGCAACAGACTGAGTGGAAAAGTGGAGGAAAACAAGCCTTTCCTAGAATAACACCAGCTCTCCAAGGAACAGCCCAATTTACAACCACAAAACAACCCCCTTGTAGCCGCAGAGGAACCTCTGGACAACCACTAAGCAGCCCGTGGGAGCAGGACTTCGGAGCCTTATTGGGCTTGAAAGGGGAACAGCTCCCTTTTTTTTCCTGCCTCGGACTCACATACATGAGCAAATCTGCACAACATGACACACAAAAGCACATACACACATCCACACAAATATGTCTCATGACAGCTTTATTGTGGAGCACCTGGCCTGTGATCTATCAAATGTCAACAGCATTTAGTGAAGATCAAGCTACAGCTGAAATAGTCTGACTAACAACAGATTAGCTTTGGGAATGGGAGCTGTACTCTGATTACCAAACGATTTAGCAGAGCATGAGAAATAGGGGAAAAAGGGTTATTTAAACCCTTGATTACTGGTGTTTATTGGGGTGTATAGACCAATCAGCTTGACATGTTTGAGGCAGTTAGACGATGTTGCACTGAAGATAAATTACTCCGCCTCAGGTTTCGCTCGTGTGCTCATGTGCAAATCCACCCGCAAAACACAAGCGCGCATGCAAAGCTGTTGCGTTCACACGTAATGTGGGGGTAGAGCTGAGCTGAACCTGGTGTCTGTCATTCAGAGGCAATAAGAGGAGAGCCGGCGCAGGTCAAATCAAGCCAGGGCTGAGATGACAGACAGGCCGTCTTATGAGACTCCATCCAGCCCGGGGGAAATGAATATTACACACAAGACAAACAAAGTCTTGCACGCCCTCGTCCTCCATGATGATACCCAAACCCCAGCTCTGAAGACTCAGAGACCCCGTGTCATTAGAACAGTAGACAGAGCATGTGCGCGTGCATGCACATGAACACAACGGGCTTTTGAAAAATCCTAAGGCAAGGCGGCATGTGAAATAGTAATTGTCAGTATAAATATTTAGAGAGCATTGGTCATATTAAACAGAAGAGAGAGAGAGAGAGAGAGAGAGACGAGAGGCAGAGGGAGACAGGAACTGAGGGAATTAGAGAATAAAGACGGTTCAAGGGTAAGACTGAGAAGAAAAGAGGAGCGACAGGGAGGGAGTGAGACGAGGGGAGAGAGAGGGTTGGAGGGGAGGAGAGGGAGAACAGAAGCCTCGTGTCACCGCTGCTCTACTTTACAGTAGCTCTGCTGCCTGCAGGTGACATACAAGAAACGCCACCACACCAAACGCACATGAACAAACGAACGCGTGCACTCACAAGCTGCCCTCTTCAGCAACCTCCAAGTAGTCAGATGTCACCGCCATAACTACTGTCACCTATCATTTTGTCTTGAAACACCCACATGATGCACAGACACACACACACACACACACACACATTATGCTGATGGTACTGCGACAGCTCTGCCATATTAACACAGCATTCTCTGATCCTCTGCCTGGTCACGCTAACATTTCCATATTTCCTACCATTCGTCTGTGAAGATGAAAATGTACCAGGAAGGAAGGAGGAGAAGAAGTGTGCAAGGAGGATGGAAGGATGAAAGGAGGAGACGAGAGACGACAGCCTGGGAATGCCAAAGTGATGGAGGATGAGAGCGGAGGAGGGTTGGGGAGGTGTTAGGGGTGTAAAGGAAAAGTGGGGGATGAAAGTGTGTGAAGAGAAAACAGTGCCAGGAATAGAGAATGAAAGAGGGAGTGAAAAGAGAAAGTGATGAGAGAAGAGGAGAGGAGGAAGATCTTGAAAGGGAGGGAAAGGTGTGAGCTATAAACAAGGTTAATAGGAGACAGCTGAGGAACAAAAGCCAGAGACATTTAGAAGAGACAAATAAGAGGAGTGAGGGTGGAAGTAGGTGAAAAAGAGAGATGAGAGAGATGCAATGGCAGAAACTAAAAATGGAGAGGAAGGGGGGGGGTGACACAGGTAGAGAGAAACAGAGCGAGGAGAGCAGATGAAGGGAGGTGTGGAGCACTGAGAGGCAGGATAGACTCCACACATGACCTTGTGAGAAAACACAGTGGCTGTGAATAGAGAGATAGCAGAAAGGAAAAACAGAGGAACAGAGTGAATGAGCCGGAGAGAAGTGTGAGAGTGAGTCAAAAAAAAGAAAAAAAAAAAAGGAAAAAAAAAAAAACCCCTCCAAATCCTAATTTTCTCGGCAGCCCATTCGAGCCAGCCGTGGCTTATAAAACCAACATACGCTTATCAGCCTGTGTCCGCCTGCCTCGCTGGCTGACTGCGACGCCTAATGGCATTCATGTCCTCTGCCTGATCCCCACTATGGTGGCGAAAAAGCACAACGTCAGGGGGACAGGGAGTGCAGGCCATCACCTAAAATATCTAATGGCCTTCAGAGCTCACTGACTCTCTGCCATTTCATCAAGCCAGCGGCTATGCACTGTCAGGTGGGCTAGAATGAAGCTTTCCCATTCTCCGTGTTCCTGAAGATTGCTTCCTTGCACATATTATGTGTGCAAGAGTGTAAGACAGAGAAATGTGGGTGTGTTTTCCTTCGGCCTTTCTAGCTGCTGTCTCAATAAGCATTCTGGGCTTTCATTATTCTTCCAGGTCTGTTTGAATTTCTCCATTTCCATTATTCTCCCGTCGTTGTTGTTGTTGTTATTATTGTTGTGCCCACCCTCTCCTCTCCTGAAGAATAATGGCTTTGATACAAGCAGTATGAAGTGCCGGGTGGAGCGTCACTACTCTGTCCTGATGGAATCTGTCTCTGACTTCTCTCACTCGAACACAATCTTTCTCCTACAGGGGAATTAGAAAGATTCCCAGCTTCCCACCTTTCAAACCGCCTTGACGTGCTGAGGTTTGGACCCGAGGAAGGCACTTGTGAGATAATGAAATGAGTTTTTCTGATACTGAGAGACCCATTTTGATCAGACTTCACAATACAAAAGACATCTGTGCAGTTTGTAACCGCCTCTGCAAGCTCGGCGGCTTTATGTTCGCTCGCTTATGGCCGAAGTAATGTAAATATCAAATCATGAGTAGACCGCTTGCGTTAAACACACAGCTCAAATGCGCTTTGGGTTGATGCACAGATATGAATCATGAATGATATTTGACCACCATGCTCAATAAATAATAAATACATCTGTTATCTGTTCCCTTGAAACTGTTTCGTTGGTGTACCTTGGACTGTAAACATCAAAAAAGGCTGTACTCATATAAACTGCATGTTAAGTGGCAAGCTATTACATATTCACAGTTATGTTGAACAGCAACAAGAAGAAAGCGCAGATTGAATTCATCCTTTAACTCCTGCCAAACAGCAACCTGAGCGTTGGAAAATGGTTAAGACTGATCTATCGGATCATGTTACTTTTTCATTGTTCAAGCGTCTGGGTTTTATTCTCAGTACAACTGTGTCTTCGTGTTTGTGCACTGGCCTTGGATACAAGTGGTTTCTAAATGAAAGCTCTGCCAAATACCAGCTTTGTGAGGCTGCCGAAGTGCAATTTTGTTTTTCTGTTTTTTTGTTTTTTTTTTTTCTGTGAGACATTGGCACAGAGACGCCGATTCAATTCCACGATTATTACTGGGGATGCAATTTTGTACAGTTCAGCTTGTAAGTGCTGGGACAGTGACATATTCTTCTATAGTTTTGGCTCTGTACTGCAGCAAATGGACTTGAAATGAAACAATAACTAAGATTAAAGTGCCGACTTTCAGCTTTAAGGGTGTTTAAGAGTGTTTTCTTTGATACTGTTCACCTCCTGTGTGGGAGTCAGAGCCCCTTTTGATGCACAGGCCAAGTGTAAGTAGTGAATATCAATGTCTCAATGTTTCATAACCCTTTTATCCATCATTAGAAGAATCAGCTTGTGGCAAAAGCTACGTCTCATGCCTGAATACTGAAATATTGGGAGTTTTTGTGACTGATGCACCTTTAAGAGCACTGTTAGCTCTTTTGTGCAGCTTTGATAACTCATAAGCAGAGTCAGTCAACTGTGCATTAAAGCTGACACAAGCTATCTGGCACTCTAGTTAAAACAGCCTTCCCCGTGTAGCTGCCCTGACTTCTGTGTGGTGTTGCCGTTATTGTGTCCAAAACGAAGCGGCGACACTGCTGTGGCTGTGTGTCATGTCCAACCTGCTGCTGGTGTGTACTAATAGCCGTTATCAGCTGGAGTCTGGAGCAGCACCAACCTCAACCTGCTGTCTGCTGCTGCAACCCGACACCTGCAGCACTGGATCCTCTGACCTTCACACACACACACACACACACACACAAATGCAAGCACACATACAGCCACGCAAACTTCCGATGATTGTGCATACACTGTGCATGCACACACGTATACACACATTTAGATGCGGATGCTTTTGGTATGCAGGAAGCAGAGTGGGAACGCAGCTTAGCTTTGACAGGCGAGGCAGCTTGACAAGCTAAGAATAAAACTAGGAAATGAAGACTTGAGATGTGTCTCGTCTTCTCATTGACCTTTCCTCTGGGCTTTCTATAAGGGCCCGATCGATTGCACATGGGAAAGCTACATTTAGAAGTAGCTACTGCTCATTTGGACTTCTCAAATGACATCTTATTATAATCCATTCATGCGGTAAGCTTTACTAGTAGGAGTAATGGAGTCAAAAGCATCTTGGTTTGATGAAGAAGGACATTTCAAAGACTCCATGACCATCGCATGAGATCTGCGGTCAAAGTTCATCATGGATGTTCAATTATCTTAGAAAAACAACAGAGAACTTGTTGCAAAAAGGGATTTAGTGTTACAGTGAGGTTGCGTGCAGGAGGCAGGAGGTAAAAATCAACTCTCCTGATGCAACAGTAGCAGAGGAAAAAAAGGTGCAAGAAGAAGGGAGTGCTACATTTCACTTTGTTCACAGTGACATGATGAAATATTTGATAACTGACGCTGTGGAAGGAGAAGGGGAGCCAGTCACACAGGAAGAAATGAGGAAGGGAGGCAGAAACGCATGAAACTTTACAGAAGGGGAGCGAAGGAGAAATCAGGGTTTGGAGGGAGGGACACTGGGAGACATGAACACGCTTCAAAGTGCCAAGGAGAAATGAACAGCTGGAGGAGAAATCTGCACCGGGAGGTGTGTGTGTGTGTGTGTGTGTCTGTGTACACATGCATAGACTGATGCATATTCCTATTTAGTTGCCTGTTTATAACAAACAAGCCCTAGGACTTGAGTGAATTTCATTTGCAAAAATAAGCATTTGCCAATTCAATTAAGTGTATCATCTTAATGAAAAAAGACCCAGCAGGGAAGTTTAAAAACCCCTTCGAAAGTACAGTATCATTCTCTCAAAACTGTGAAGCTTGAAAAGCCCAAACTTTCTGCATCCGAAGTTGGGCCATGACCTTCGTCTTGCTGCGAGGCTAAATCTGTACGGTATGCGGGAGTCTGAGAGAGGAAACTGGTAAAGTGGTGGAATTCACAATGGGACCTCCCTGCCATTTAACTGCAAGGGCCCTGACATGAAATTACATACACAATAGCCCGTGCATACAACACTCTGCGGACCTCTCTCACTCCCTCATCCTCCATATTCCATTCTCATCTCACATTCTCACTTATGTACATACCACAAACAGAATATTTCAGGTTTGGCGAGCTGCAGCAGTCGAACAGGTCTGAAATGGGAATCGTGTTTCATTTTGAGTGAAACTAGAAGAACAGGAGTGATCCATCAAACATACATGGTGGTTTTCTTTTGTTTCACACCTCGCAACAGGGAAGGAACTTCCGACCAACAACATACATAACACGCTTAATCATTTAGCATCTGCCAAGCTAAGGGAAAAACATGCATGAGAGATAAAAAATGATTTGCAAAGGCGTCAAAACAGTGTGTGGTTGTGGTGAGATGAAAAAAAAAAAAAAACATATTTCCACACGTACAAGTGCTAGGTAGAGCATAACCATGCTTAGACAGGCAGTCACAGAAACACACCCATAGGAGAAGAGAGGCACTCTCCTCCACTGGGTGAATAATTTATCCCTGGGTAAGAACGAAAGCAGTGTGCTCTCCTCCTCCTCCTCTCATCTCTTCATTATTGATAAACACCAACATCTACACTGTACCTGACCCAGGAGAGCAAGGAGGGGGAGGAGAGCGAACGAGAGAGGCAGCGAGATGGACAAAGAGAAAAGACCGCGTTAAAGAAAAACTCTGAGACGTGAAGAAATACGGCGACTGTGTAAAAAAAGTAGAGGTTAATAAAGCTGAAAGCACCAAAAAAAGAAAATGACCAAGGCCGTAAGCCACAAGCGCGGCTTTATGGCAACTCTCGGTTTCATTTGGCGCTGGGTCAATTTAGGGTCAGTAAAGACTCGCTTATAACATGCAGTTTACTGTGGACAGAAAGGACACGGCTCTCCTGAGCCAAACAAATAACTGCTGCTTCTATACTGCCTTGCTACTGCTGTTGCTCCAACCCACTGAATAAGTGACTGAATAACTTACTGGCTGGATGGCTGACAGACACCCACTCCCCTGCGGCTCCGAGCTCTGCTTTGTCTGCTCGGGCCCTGCACATCATTCTACCTCCACCACTCTCTCCTTCTCTTTGCATCGCTCACTTTCTTTTTTTTTTTCCCCCTCTGTGCCATAGCCCTGTCCTGTCTTTTCATTTTGGAATAAATCCTTTTCATCCCTCTGGCTCATTCTCCTCTTCCTTGACTACTTTTTTTTTTTTTTTTTTTTTTTTAAGAGTCTGCTAGTTCTTTTTCTGTCTGACTTCTTCATCCAAGCCCTGTGTGCCATCGCTCCTCATGGTAATTGTACTGGGCATGTTATTTTAGCCTTGCATGTAATTTAGGGTTTTACTGCGGGGTGACCATAGTGACAGATCTGCAGTCAGTGTGCAAGTACAAAATGTAAATCTGAAGCTTTAGAAAACATTCTTCACACAGGTCTGGGGTCAGTGTCTGGGAAATATCTTGATCTATTCTCCTATTATGTATGCTGAAGCCTTGCACCTCTTTATCATTGCACTAAGCTTGCCAAGAAACTCTTCGGACATCAATCTGTGAATGACTTTGGAAGTGTGTGTATGTGTGTGTGTGTGTGTGTGTGTGCTTGAGTTTGAGTGTATGCACAACCAGAGTTTGGCAGCATCTCACTTCGGAAATAGCCATGAATTAAAGGATCGGGCAGAAGTCAGAAGTGCACAGCTGGAGCAAAGTGCCAGGTACTTCCACAAATGTCAAAGGCTGGAAGTTTATGTGTATGAGTGTGTGTCTATCTCTCTATCCATCATTTTCTGCATACATCCGTCCCTCGGTGTGTCAGTTGTTAACATAATGCGATTATGCGTCCTATTTTCGCCTCCCTAACAACACTTGGATGTGAGAGTCTGCCGAGGTGTCAGAGAGGATATTTCAGGCTGGGTGTGATCCTTTCCTGAATTAAAAAATGAGCCGCCTGTTAACGTGAGAGGAATTCCATGACAACCCCGCCCCCAGACCCAAACACAGCTGTGTTTCCAGGCTTTTTCGTCGTCAACGTTCACCTTTACTTCACCTTGGGGGCCTAAGGGGGGGAGTGTGGGGGGGGCGGGGGGCTTCATTTCCCAGCTGCTCTTCCCACAGTGTCAGGACTGCCACTCAGCTCCACTCCTGACAAGCACATTGGTCAACAGGGCTGTCAAAACGCGCAGCTCATTCATAGCTAAGGAGGCGAGAGACCAATCCAATTTAGCCCCGCACATTAAAGGTCTAAAACGCCGTCTCGACAGCAGTCAATCTGTCGGGAGGATCACACAGCATGTTGCCAAATCAATGCAGGCCATATGGAAGAAAGAAGGTCAGGCACCATAACAAACAAGGAGGTGCGTACCAATATTATGATAAACTGATGACTGTGTCCATCACAACACTCAGCAACAACCAGCTGGATAGAATTACTGACAGTCTGTGTAGGAGCACAGAAGAAAAAAAAAAACTCTGCAGGGAAGGATTTGAAAGGACAGGCAAGGTATGTTCCAAAACATGACACCCACGGGTTAAAAAAAAAGTGTATATATTCTCTAACAAAACTCATGCAAAACACAATATGATATGATTAATTTTACTAGAGCACTAAAGCATATTTACTCGAGTGTCTAAAAGAGATACCATCCTCCAACAGCTTTTAATTAAACTTTTATTTACATAAGCACACATTAGAGCTACAAGGAGGCGGGAAGAATGCAGGAACTAGTAAACATCAGTAACAATAAGCAGGTAGGATGTGGGGAAAGAAAACAGAACGAAGAGAGATGAGTGGAGAACAATAGATAACTGGAGCAATTAAAAGCCAAGAGAAACCTGTTTTGAGCAGCTGTAATGTTTAAGTCATAGCTTCCTTCCTGTAAGTCTGCAGTTAGGTATGAGGGCGGAGGTGAATGACCAATTGTCTTCACGCCTTGATGGGAGGCATGTAATACGAAACTCTGCACTTTAACACACACGCCTCCTATCAGTTCTCCCATGGAGAAGGAGGGGGCAGATGATACCGAGGGAGGAGGGGATGAAACAAGGGTACAAAGGAAAAGAGAAAAAGGCTTTAGACTGTAGTTTCTACAAGGAACAATGGAACAGAGTCATAAACAGCAAAGCAGTGACGGAAGAGGCGGAGCTTTCCTTTATACTATATGTTAAGATCAACTTTGATTATTATCTGAAGGACAGTCAAAATGATGACTCGCCTTGGGAACATGGTTTATTGTTTTGATGTTGACGGATTGATGGATGAATGAACAACTAATAGATAGACATGCAGCTCAAGGAGACAGATCAAAGACGAGGAGGCGAGTAACATAAGAAATTCCTCTCGTTCTTCTGTTGAGCGACACAGATGGAAAAGGTGTGGCTCGCTGCGTGGCCTCAGTCAAGGTCAACAGTAAAACAAAAAAAAAAGAGGAGTCATCTCTCAGGAATCCCACAGCACAACACAAAATTACTTTCTGTTATCCTTAAAAGGCACTGTGCATGACAACTCAAATGATACACTCAATCTGAGATATCCATAAAAAGTAACCAGGCAAAACAAAGTTAAGAGCTTAACAATGAATGAGTAAATCAAAAAAATAACTGCCTTTATTACCATCAAATAGCCAGAGGAGCTGAATATTCTGAGCAGCAAGTTAAGCATAACAATACCCTGATGACAGCAGCAGAAATTGTCTCAGTGTGTGCATCACTTTTCTTATAATTCACAGGTCACAAAGGAATCCAAGTCCGTGTTTAATTCCAATAAACTTCAAAGTGGTGTGAACAATACTCAGGCCATTTATGTCCTTTAGCGATAAGCTGTGAAAGCTGCAGATAAAGGAGAAGGTCAACAGACTCAATAAAAGATTGCTAAAAGGGACGAGCTGCAGTGACTCATTTTCACGGAAGACAGTCTTTGCTGGCAACATTTAACCATCGCAGTGTTTACATTCCACCTTAATTGATTGATTGAACATTTTTCTGAACTAATTTGCTGATAAATTGAATGTTCTCACGCTGTGTGGTTTTATGCTCTTTGAATCTAAAATAACGTCTTTGACTCGAGATTGAAAGGGAGCGGGGGCTGAAACAATTAGCTGATTAATTGCTTTGCCAATCTGTAGAAAAACAATCGTTTATTTAATCAAATCTGAAAAATCATCAAATCTACTGATTGTTAAGGTTGTTTACTAAGCACATATACTACATATTTACCTGGCTCCCAAATGAATGGATTTTGAACATTTTTCTTTTTAAAATTTTAACTAATCACTGGAAATTTTTGTGTTGTGGGCTCTAAGCCTGACCAAAAAAAGCAATTTATTTTAGATGTCAGCTTTAAACTGCCGGTAAATAAAATATCAAGTCTTGGATCAATAATGAAAAATGGTTGATCTCACCTCTAAAAATTTTAAGAGCAATAATGCTCCAATGGACCATCACAGTGTTACGTGTGCTAAAAGTGAGGCAACAATGCAGCACTGACCAAAAAATGATAAGATCGCAGCTTCTGCGGGTGCCAGCGTTCATGTCGAAAAGCAAAGGAGGTCAACCAATCGAATGCCATTAAACTAAGACTGTCAGTCAAAAAAATAAATAGAATACATCTATTAAACAATGAGGTTAATTAAGGAGGCTAATTAAAATCAAAACCTAATCAAAAACCAATTTATCTATTTAAAGATATGCGTGTGTGTTAAGAGCAAGAGGGGGAAAAAAAATGTCTGTGATCAGCGTCTCTTCTCGATGATAATATTAAGGATTAACAGGTGGGCGACACTGGCACCTTCACCTGTCTGACGGGCTAACAGGAGCGGACTGAGTTTCCCTGTTGAAACAGCATGAACTGTGGTTTTAGCCTATAATGGCTCAGCAGTCACCATGATAATACAAATGATCTGACGTTCGGAAGACTGAAGTCACTTCCAAGACATTATAAAGAGGAGTACGACGCACACACGCAGACACACACACACGCACAAGTCAGATAACACAAGCTGCTGGAGCCGTCTCTTGTCAGCCTGTCATTACATTGGGTTGGAGCCGCCTTTGTTTACCATCTACCCCCCTTAAGGCAGAGTGACAGATAAAGGATTGAAAAGTGAGGATAGATAGATGGGGGTACGAACAGACAGAGATGGCCCTGCCATGCTCCAGTGGCCGGCTTCAAGGACAGACGGGCCCTTCAATATCACAGCCTCGATGTAATTAGACAGTGCTCTGTCACGCACCAAAGAATTGCTCCTATTTGTGTCATATTAAACGCAGCATGGATATCCCCTACTGTGCTTCGCCATTGAGACCTAATGCAAAAAGGGGAGCAAGGAGGGATTTGTACAAATTTAATTACATTCATAATTCGCCCATCTTCAGCTGTAATCTCTCAGGGTTAAGTTGAGTAAATCCACTCCTCAGCTAGCCACCCACGCCCTGTGTTGCCACAGTACGCACGCTGTAATGTTGGGCTTTTCAGGGGGAATTTCATTGACAGGCTGGAACTCTCTAAGTGAAAGTAAACATAGTTCTTGGTATGCGGTTGTGAAATATTAACAGCTGTACTCTTTCCACTGAAGTGCTGCATGCTCTGGTTTGAAGCACTGCCGCTCACGTGTGCTTGTGTGTTTGTTTGTGTGTGTGTGTGT
>JAPZDZ010000025.1:9023788-9036475 GCA_029783805.1 Acanthurus tennentii
CTTTTGGTTAAGAAAAATGTAGCAAGCATTTCTCCAGCAATTTTCTGATATTTTATACTTTCGACTAACAACTGATTAATCAAGAACATAATGGTTATTTGTCATCATATGGTGATATTATTTCATAACTGGTAACAATCCAATGATAAATATTTCAACATTGCAGTCTTTTTATAGGGGGCACTGTTCATGGCTGGAAAGCTGCTTTAGCTTTTGATTCTATAACATTTTGCTGATTATACTTCTCTAATTTTATAGCTTAAATTTGAAAAGCCAGACTAACTTATAATGAACTATAGTAACAGTGAGTCATTGCAATTTTTAAGCCCCTCCTCCAACCCTGATCTCATGTGTCTTCCCTCATCTCCAGTCATTGTTGCCCCTGCTGCCCCCATTTTGCAGTACAGCACCCTACGACTGATTGCCAATGTTAAACCTGAGAATGCCATCAGCAAGATTACCTGGATAGCACCTAGTGGCGCTTCCATAAAGAGTGAGAAGAAACCTAACACAGGCACAGTGGCAAAACTGCCATGGGTTAAGACCAGTGACGCCGGCCCCTACATCTGTATGGTTTGGCCGTGGGGTAACAGCAGCAGCACCTTTTTCGCCTTCAATGTGGACGTGACTGTGGATGGTGAGTCTGAATTGAGAGACAAGCAAAAGAATTAAGGAAGAGAAAACATTTGTTTTTGCTCCTGTCGATGTTTTTGAGTGGGCAGCAATGACATTATTTATTTAAGCATCCTGTAGCTACAGTTCATCAGAGTATTTACTTTCACAGATCAGTTTCAAAAGTCTCCTGTAGTTCCACGCTAAAATTCATCCAGTTCTCCAGCGAATATTATAGTTGTTACCTTTATGTATTATTCATTATTTGCTTTTCTTCCTCTTCTCTTTGCTTCCCTCCTCTCCACAGCTTACAATGTGGCCTCATTCACCAACGTAACACATGGTGAGTGACTCTGTAACGCAAGCAGTCTGAAAGTCCTGTGTCAGCAGCTTGCTAATCAGGCAGAGCAGAATGCAAGACCAACTCAAGAAGTAACTCTCAGCATATAAGAACGTAATCCCCATTGTTGTAGGAATTTTTCCCTATCTTCATTTCCCTACTCTCTCTTACTTGCTTTTCTGTTTACTCTCTGTTTTCATATCACTCTTCATTCAGCTTTTTTTTTTTATTCTGAGTTCCCAGTCTATAGGGCTGTTTGTACTGTTATGTCTTCATATCAAAATTTTACTCTATTTCCTTTTTTGTAGTATTGTGTCTTATCTGTTTTAATATTCTGGTTTCTCTTGTCTTCCCTCTTCTTTTCTTGTCAGAAGAACCGATGATCTCCACTGCCACTAAAGCCCTGACATCCTTTGTATTAACCTGTCCTGATGTCCAGGGTGACTATGTCAGGCTGTTCTGGAAACCACCAGACAGCAGGAAGCACAGTGATGGGAGGCAGGTGTACCAGTACGACCGGTGGAGGGGTTCAACCCTGCCGTTTAAGAATAACAAGAGGTTCAAGCTTGCTGGACCCCCCTACAACGCAGAGGCGGGGAGCTTCTCCTTTCTGCTTACACCTGGGTTAAATGATGGGGGTGTCTACACCTGTGACGTGTTTCTCAATGACAGCGCCTTCAGCCGTAGGACCTGTCTCACTGTGTTTAAAGGTACAGGAGGAGGAGTTGGATAATGAGGAATAAAACAAGGAACAGAGGATTGAATTTTAAAACTTGATGATGTCACTTTTATAAAAACCCTGTTCATTTGTGAGATATAACATGGAATTGTGGGCATGTTATCATGTAAAACACCTGGAATGACAGAGAAGTAAGCAGGTGACTGACAAATTAATGGAAAACCAGCATATTTAAATATTGCTTCATAATTGTTTTATTGGGTTAGGATCTGGTGGCTAGACGGCCTGAACTTATTACTCACAGCAATATTGTAGTCAACAAACCGCTAAGTGAGCCCTGGTAGGAGGCATATGCATTTGTTGACATTTGAGAATTATGCTCATTTGCTCTCCTGCGAGAGTTTGATTAGCATATTGATACCACTTTCATGTGTGTGCTGCAACTGGAGTCAGGAGGCAATTAGCTTAGCTTAGCTTTAGGGCTGTACTAAATAGCTCAAAGCTTTGAAGCTTCATTCATAACACTGACATTCTAATTCTTCAATAGCATTTGCATCTCAGGGTATTGCAGGGTTTTGAGTGCTGTATGAAATGAATGAGCAGGACAGAGCAGAGGGACAGGCTTCAGCAGACCGCTACTGATGATAATTACACCTATAAAAGAGTCAGGGGCAGATTGAAGCTTCAGGAAGAATAAACACCTGGAGCCACATCAGATTCGGCCCTCATCTGGAGCCCTTTACTTGTGGGAGGAAAGCCTGCTCTTGATTCTTTATACTTTTAGGATTTAAAAAGGATTTATCCTCACTTCAACCTTTAAACAATCCAGCAGCCAAAAATATGTGAGGCAAAAATCGTGTAGATGTAATTATGTTGTAAAAATATAAAGACAGACATTCAAAGCTCGTTCAAAAACCTTTAAAGAGACTTTAAAAGTCAGAAATTATATTCCATACAGCCTTACTTGATATAGGGTTCAGTCATGACCACATTTGAAATCAAGAGTGTTTATGAATGGGGGAGGCATGTTATTGCCTTAGTACGCTGATGATGCTGCACATTTTAAGACAGTCTCTTCTTGAAGGCATTCATAGTGAGAAATCAGTCGTTCATGAAAAAAGAAAGAAAAGGTTGTGCTAAGAATGAAAAAGAGAGCTGATGAGAAAAGTCCAAACCCTGGTTCATCTCTCACCCCCACACAGCTGACCAATCACAGCATGAGGTAGGTGGGAGTTTTGGATTGTTGATTTTTGGAAGAACCGGCAACCCAACTTCAGAGAGGTGTGGTGGGAGGGTTTCCAAAATTATTCCATTCATTTAGCACCTCTGAAGAAGCAGACTTGCAGCATAAAAACTAGATGCAGGTGAAAACAGCTATAACCAGACTCCCTCCCAAGTTCAAAAATACATAAAACAGCTTGTGTTTTTAAGGGTAATTACACTGTTGAACTATTTTCTTGACGAACAACTGCTACCTATGCACCCAGTACTTTTGTGCATCATCTCCTGGTTGCTTGGCAACCGCACTGTGACAACCAGACTCTGCACCCAAACAAGAGGTATCTACAACACACGAATCCCCTGAAATCAATGCGTCATCATTTTTACTCTTTGTTTATGTATGTATAATGCAAATGATTTTTTTCAAGTTATTTTTTTACATTTAACTGAGTGAAGCTAGCAGTTTCCACCTGCTACTACTCTTTATGCTGAGCTAAGATAACTGCCCTTTTGCTTGAGCTCCATACTTGGTTCACAGAGCTAGTATTAATGTTCTAATCTGATTTCAGGAAGGAAGGTGAATAACCTTTCTGTGTTGGTGAAAATGTCAAATCACTACTAATACACACAGCAAGAGGCAGAGGGTGGCACTGTGAATATTGACACTTCCAAAGGACTAAAGTATTTGTCCTGTTGATGTGTCTGATGATGAAAGACACTGAATTCTTACCACCTCCCACTGCTTTGTTCTTGTAGACCAGAAAAGGTGTAATAAATACAAAAATAATTACCTACGGCTATTGGTAAAATGCCACATCATTAAATTAATACATTTTTAGCACTGCCCACAAAACGGAACATTTTAGCTTTTATTTCAGGAGAAAAAATTGAGAACACCTGTTGATTTTTATTAGTGAGCCTCAGGGAGGTTTCACCCCTTTGCAGAGACATACATTAGCAACCCCGCACACAGAAAAAAAAACCAACATACACACATACTCATAAGATGCCCTGTCATGGCGGCCTTGGAAGGCTTTACTAATCACAGTCCCACTGGCATCCATCACAGCTGCCCAGACATGACCAGCCGATCCGTCACTGTCACTGTCACTGTCACTGTCACCCTGCTTCACACATCTGCATCCCTCATTCACACATACACATACGCATCCACCCACACACCAATCATGTGACGCATATATTTTTACCCCACCTCATTATAAGTATCATTATGTATGATTATACCTGCTGCCCTCCCACTAAGGCTGTAGGTGGCCCACACTGATCACACTAATCAAGGCTGAAATGTGTGTGTTTCTATGCATGTGTGTGTGGGTCTGTGGAGCTTGATTACACCCAGATGGATTCTCATTTCACTTTGATGAGACACTAAGCATCAGTCACAGTCAACCAATGCATTAGCAACAAATCACTTTAATGAATATATATTATTTTGACCCCTCTCTGAGTTGCGCTTTGTTTTTAATATCACTTTCTATTTACCCCATTACTCTCTATCTGTCCTTGGCCTTTTCTATATTCACACACTACCCTTTACCCAACTTTCTCATCCTGTCTCGCCCTTTACATGTCCCTTGTGCCTGTCTTTTTTACTTGCTCACCTTTCCTTCACTTTCTTTTCATTTGTTTCAACCCTCCTAAAACCCCTCCCCCATTCTCCCACTCTTCTCTGTCCCACCCCTCACTGCTTTGCATCACATCCACAGTTAAGACCAGCCACTTTGCCTCAAAGCTGGAGTTGGAGTGCCTGTACAAAGAGCGGTCCCAGGTCCAAAGTGCCAAATGGAGACACCAGAATAAGAGTCGTCAGCTGCGCATGATTAGCAAAGCCCTTGGCAGCATCACCACCATTGTGCCCATTCCCATCACCTCTGACACCGCCGGGGATTACACCTGCATCCTACAGCTGACAAATGGGAAGACTGTCTGGGCAACACAAGCTGTAGCTCTGCCCCAAAAAGGTGGGAGGGATGGCATGGTACCATCAAGACTGGTCTGTGTTTTGATTTTCTTTATCAACAGTATGTTATATTTCTAGCACAGGAGTTCTGGCAGACTTCCTGTGAACTCAGTGGAGATAATGAACCATGAATGCGAATGATTCTTGGATAGGTGCTCTGTGAAGCGTTCTATGGTGCATTCAAGCCTGCCACAGGTCGATTCATCTGCCAGAAAGCCCACGCTTTAGAGAAGAAAAAGCTTCTGACAGAAACCATATGTTTTGCTTCCTTAATGTAGTTAACAGGGTCATAGGTCAAGACTTCTGTGTAACCAGAACTTGTGATTTGCAGATAATATCCAGCTGAATCACTCAGGGTCGTCTTAATGCCCATTTTTCATAGAATCTACCACCACTATCTTCTTCTATAGAATATAAAACATAAAGGCTATCATTTTTCTCATCACACTCACCCAGCTAATATGCGAATATAAGAAGACAGGACCTTAGGACATCATTCCCCACAAAAACTAAATTATTCAGGCTTATTGTATTGGTGGCTGTGGGGGAGCACAGGAGGATGTGACAGTTGAATGAATCCCTTAGCAGAGATGAGTTCACTCCCAGTACCCCAATACATCACTCGGGCTGAGGGGCCCAGAGCTCATCATGATGCACGTTGATAGGATGGCCATAAGATTAATGGACATGGAGGGAGGTAAAAAAGGATGGTGAAGACAAGGAGGGGAAAACAGGCAGCAAAATAGTAGGTGAATAGATTTTGTCTAATGGGTCAGAGCAGGTTAATATTTTCAAATAATGTGAGTTGGAAAACTTACATTTACACTGTTGAAAAGTGACAAGTGTCATTAACACTACAATAATGAGAGATAGCCCAAAAATTCTTGGTTAAAAACATTTAGTATGATAATATGCTGGAGCAGTTTATAATAAACTGAAGCCTTATAAATAGCTGTTGGCCTAGCCCTCTTCAAAATCTGAAAAAAAAAAGGTTTTGTTTCAGTTCTTTTGCAGAACTTAACAACACTTAAGTTTACTTTCAATAACCAAAAACCAATATCATTTTAAGGATATCTTCATGCCTTAAGTCAAATCGAAAAGTATAGTGCCAAATGTGAAAGTAAAATTCCTTTCAGTGCACGGTTGGCAGATTTCAGAGAATGCAAAATTGATGCAAAATTGATGCAAAATTGAAGCAATCATTGTGTTCCACAGCACATCAAATACTTCAAATGTCAGGGATGTTCTTCAATCATTTGCTATCCAGAGCTGGCCCATCGTATGCAAAGCATTCAAGCAGTTCTTTGGTCTGCCTCCTATCAGCCACCATCCTCTACAGTCGCACTGATAATTCACCTCCTACCCTGTTTGAGATGAAATAGGCGAGGTAGGGAAGCACTGCCAGTAGAGGAAAGGTAAAAAAAAAGTGTGATAGAAGAAGATGAGAGTGAAGTGGAGAGGGAGACAGAAGGAGAGAAAAAAGAGAGGTGGTAGTGAGAAACTGGGAGCATTCATGCCTCACTTCACTGCACTCAATTACCATAAATCATGCGTTAAAGCTGGCACAGACAACACAGCAGGTCAATCTTGGGGTCAACACTCACCACAATATTCCATTAGCAACCTCTACACATACTCACCAATCAATTAGACCTCACACAGCACATTGTGATTGATTATTTAGAAAACGGCTAAAAGCTGTGAGACCAGGGCGAAGGTGAAGCCCAAGGGCCAATAATTTTGCTAACAAATTTTGTGGGAAGTTTGGTTTTCATAGTCGCTTTATTGAGCCTCTTCAAGGAGAAACCAGAAATTTGTGGAAACTCGATGAGATGTTTGAGCAGACTTTGCTTTCCTCTAGAATCTGTTCATCAGATAACCTTTAAAGCAACAGAAAGACACAGTAATATTTGTGTAGAAATTATACAGATTCCAGAAAAGGTCTGTAGTGGTGGTGTAGTGATACTTCTGCAGCAAGCTTTTGTTTAATAAGCTCCTTTTCTGCAAATTGAAAGTTGTCTGACAGATCTGATTGCTTTGTCGCACTGCTGCATGAAAAGTGATCAGGCAACGAGAGAGCACTTGTTCAGGTACACTGAGTTACAGCAATCTCTGTGGAAGCAAGTACTTCCATCCTGCTTCTCTTGTCGCCTCGCTGCCGTGTTTTATAAGACTGATGTCATCCTCATTATTATTATGCAAACAGTCCTGACAAGTTTGGTGGCACGCATTAGCTCTTCCCACAAAATTTGACTGGCGCTGCAGTGAGCAAATCATTTGCTTATGTAATGCTCGTTATAATCATCCACTCACCTTCCATCCACCTGTTTTCCCAAAGCTGTGTCCACAGGGTTTGGCTGACAGATTGACATTTGCTTTTTTTTTTTTTTTTCAGTTTGAGCTGCAAGTTTGTCGCTTGGATCAGATGTTTATGCATGATGAAGCCTCTCCTGACTTCATTTGTGTTATGTGCGTATGTAGCTAATGAGATACGTGGGGATGGATTTGCAGAAAGTTTGATCAAACTATTCTGTGTGGAAGAGGCTTTCTCTGTTCTTCTGTGCGCTGATCTGACAGCATCAGGTCTCTTTGATACCGGTACTTCTCTTCTTATCATCCACATTTCAAATTGATAGCGTTTACTGTCCGTTCTGAGGGTTCTGTCAGATTGATGTCTGCTGAGCCGTCGAACAGGCTATTTGCTCTGTTTGACAGAGGTTGGATTTCCCCACCTTCTTCCGCTGCACCCATTGTCTCTGTGAGTGACAGCAGAATGATGCAAATGCACGTAACATGTTGGGGAAATCTTAACTGCAGCATTTCTTTAAAACTGTAGCTTCAAGTGTTTACATGAAGAAAAAGTAGACCCCCCTATTTACTTGAACCTGGAAATCAAACAGCAATAACTTCCCTTCATGTCAGTCAAAGACTTAAAGCTCTTCAAGTTTTATATTAGCACTGTTCTTGGATTTTTTTTCATGTTTCTTGCTCTCTCTCTCTCTCTCCTTTTTTTTTCCTTTTCTAGAGATCCCCCCCTCCCTGCACCCTTCTCTCTATGCTTTATTACTCCTGGTGCCCCTGGTTGCTGCGGCTGTCGGTGTGTTGCTATGGAGACAGAAACACATTTCTGATCGCAGTGAGTCTTCCGGCGTTTTCTTTTTTGACAGCTTTTCCTGTTCCGCCCATCTTTGGCCCCTGTCGGCTGCCACCGAGTGATGTGGGCCGTGACATCCTCTGGGGTTGTTGTAATGAATCTGCCCCCACCTCCCTCCTTCCCTCCCTCCCTCCCTGCGTGTTTGAGTGCGTGTGTGCGTGCGTGTGAGACACTGTTTGTAATGCTCTCTCTCTCTCTCTGTGCTTAGGTATTGAGCAGTCTATGTCTGTCCACTCGGGTGAAGCAGAGAACGTTTATGAGGATCTGGAAGATGTTAGACAGGTGATGAATTCCGACATTTTCAATAAATAAATATCCTGCTCATTTTAGCCTCATTCCCACCTCTCCCTCTCTTACCTGCTGGTATTTAGCAAGCTTCTTTTTTGTTTCTTTCATCCTCCCATACCCTCTTCTCTTCTCTGTTGAAGCCTACACTTTTTTCTGTTTTCTCCTCTGATTTCCACCATCTCTTGCTCTCTCTGTCACTTGTTGTTCGTTAAACCTGTTTTCTCTGCTCTCCTCTCTTCCCGACAGGCTCCTCCCGAGGGCTCAGTCTACATGGTGAGTTATTGTGTTGTCCCCTGCGCACACACAGAGGCATGGTGCATATATGTGTGTGTATGAGTGAGTGAGGAGTTGCGAGACGCACATCCACAAATGCATATAGACTCTCGCTCCTTCTATTGCTCCCTCCCCGAGCTGTCAGCAGATATGTCTTCCCTCACACCCGCAGTCCTCTCCTCCAATCTGTCAGCCCTCTCTCAGATAAAACCCATTGCCTATCAGCTGTCACCCTTACATTAGTGGTATTAACAAATCAATCTCATTAGACAGGGTGCAGAGGGGCATAAATCTGGCCTCAGTAAAGCATGGATGTGACTCTGTATCTTCCCCTTCACTTTCCCTCTCTCTCTCTCCCTCCATTGCCTCTTTTCTTCTGTATGCCAGGATTTGAAGCCAAGAGAAGAGGATGATGTCTATAAGGAACTAGAGTGGTAAGCAAAAAACCTTTGCATCACCTGTGTGTGCTTTTGTATGTCGAGCTGCATGTGTGTGTGTTTGTGTGGGTTTGTGTGTGTGTGTGTGTATGTTTGTGTTTGCCCTGTCACTCATCTGCCCCTCACATTGCTCTCACACTTACCAATCACGCTGGCCTGAACATCACTGTGACACAGTGGCATAATATCACGCCATGTGCTGACAGGCAGCGCTCCTTCGCCCGTGTATTGTTGTTGCGTGGGCTGTCTGTGTTTGTGTTTAAGGAAGAATAAAAGAGACTGGGGGACGTGAGATTTTTGTGCGAGTTCGTCTTTGTGTTCTGTTTTCAGATACGAACAGTGTCAGAGCTGATCACCTACCCACATCTCATCCTCGTTCAGCTGTCATATCCGCTCAGTTCCCAGCTGCAGCAGAAGGCCTTTATAAACAAAAGTAACAACTGCATGTCGAAAAAAAAACTAAACTTTTGTGCTTCAGGGAAATATAGCTCAGTTGTTTGAATGGTTTTTTGTGTGTTGAAATATTGTTCTCTAGTACTCTATTAATTAATTTGATTTAATGTCATGATTTGGGGAATTGATGCACATAGAGGGTAAGATGACTGTAAACTTTGTCCCAAATATGTAGAAGTTTCTTTTTCACTGGTTGTCTTGATACTTTGTTTTATTCTCCAGTGCTTTGGGTATTGTAGTAGTTGTTATGTAAATTTTCATCAATAAATATTATATTTAAGTACTGTCCTTTGTAAATAAAACATATATCTCTTATTGTTACTTGACTCCGATTATTATTTATTTTTTTATTTTCGCACAAACTTCAGCGTTTTCGCCTTTTAGACTTCTGGTCAGTCCAGGCTTCCGTAGTTCTCGTAATTGAAGAATGGCCGGCTGGATGTGGCTCCGCTGTGTTTTAGGGCCTCATTTGCACCGAATTCACCGTCCACCGGACCAGTCCCGGGCTGAAGGCAGGGCGGGGAGGAGGGTAGGAATATTTACAACGTTTGACATATGTTTTAGTTGAGCAGACTGCGAAAACTCAACAGCATTTATTCTCTTAGCATCGGTGTTTCTGCTGCTGCGTCCAGATAGTGTCGGGGGTTTGTTATTGAAACCCCGGTGTCACTGCACTGTCCTGCCGGGTTGACAGTTCGCAAATGAATGAAACCGGAGCCTAAAATAAATCCGCTGGTCATTTTATGCAATACTATATTTTCTGTCTTTCTATTTTAATGTCACAGCAACCGTTTGTCCAACTGTTAACGGTGATAACCATTTTCCTCAATGACATCAAACTGGTTATGCTAACGCTTAGTGGGAAAAAAAACTTTAATTAACCTGAGGGAGAAAAGATAGAGGCTCGGAAGAAAACAGATAATGAGGATAAACATGTATGTTAACTTTGAGCGAGCCATTGTGAGGAAGACGGTGTGTAACTCTTCTATTAATCGTCCCTTCTCTTATAATTGCTTTAGTCGGTGCTACTAGCTAAGCTAGCTAACGTTAGCTTTACTGAAAGGCAGACGTTAGCAGCCGTGCTCATTTGCTCTCACTGTCAGCAGGGATGGAACTATCAACCCAGGAGTCTGGAGAAACACACTGACAGCATCCTCGGCTGGGTCAGTATGTTTTTTATGATTGTTAATACTGGGAAAAAATAAGAATTTGAGTCAAGTAAAGCTTGTGTTCTCTCCCTCCAGGCTTCAGCACTGTGGTCTCTGTCCTACTACAGCTCCCCTCTTCTCCTCTGCTATCTGTACAGGAAAGGTAGATTGTGTGTTTTTGTTTAGTGGGATTCGGAGAGACTTAATTTTTCCTCTCCACATTTCAAAAATAATAGTAGTAGTTCGTTTATTCAATAGCCGATCAACTGAATATCTATCGACAGTTTTAGTAAGTCAAGTAAAGGTGTTTGCTGGACAACATCCTGTCATTTCTACAGAAAAAAAATATAATAGGGTAGTGAAGTCAACTCCATGTAATCAGGAGAATATATAGTAGAAAATAGTAAAAATAATATGAAACCATTGTTTGTAATAGTTTGTGTTATCTTTAAAAATAAATGTAACATATTTCAGTACAAGTCCTTCTCACAAAGTCTGACATTAACATGTAAAAAATGTATTTTTTCTGCATGATATTTGTCTTTGATTAAGGGGAAAAAAATCCAATGTGTGCGTTTGGGGGTGGTGATGGGGGGGTTGTTCTAGGGAATTGCTGGGATTAATATAAAGTTAACCAACTGAATCATCCAACAACACTATGCTTCAGTAAAATTAATTGCTTGAGGTTGTTTGTTACTCCTTAGAGAATAATTGAGCCTCTGATATTGATTTATTCAAAGGGTTGTGGGGTAGTTGTCAGACTGTAGATGTTTGTATTGGTGCCTGTTAATGAGGCTCCAGTCTGGCAGAAAAAGATGAGGGGTTTTGTAACTGTCTGTTTACTGTTGCTTTGTGTATTTTTAGGATACATCTGTAGCAGTAAGCTGGTTCCAGTGAGCCAGTATTTGGGAACAGTGCTTGTGTGTCTGCTAGGTGTGGCCTGTCTTAGAGGTGAGGCTACATTTTTCTACTGACAATGACTAACTAAGTTTGTTTATCCTTGGATATCACAAAATATGCAATTTTTTTTACTGCATATAGATCAGATTTATTCAAGGTCTACACATACAAAGCATACTAAATGCACCCTTGAAACTTTGCTGCAAACACTTTTGGTGATTTGTTTATTCCACTAATATTTTTCTCTTTTTTTCCCTCTTTTTTCCTTTTCTTACCAAGGATGGGGCAGGTGGAAAAACTCAGAGTATCTTCAGTTTATCACCATTCTGGAAGAAACCAAGAAGAATCACACACCAGCAAACAAGGTGAGGTCACGGCAACTCGATACATGCTGAATACTTAAGAAGTTAACAGCAGGATTTGCTTTTGGTACTGTACCTGCACAATGTTTCAGGTATCAAGGTAACAAAAGAATAATAACGATACATCAGAACTTGTGTCTACGGGCAACTTCTTTGTTTTCTTTCCATTTAGAAAAAAGTGAGGGGCTATGACTTTGACTTCTCCTACTGGCCTTCAGACTTCAGCTGGACAGAAGTCAGCAATCCGTAAGTTGTTGTCTTTCTGTTTAATTGTCATGTGAAATGGCCCTATGTTTATTAGTTTCAATTTTTTTAATAAATTTATGCATTCAAAGCACTGTGTATATTGAGTTAATGTATCCAGAAAAAGTAAAATTCTTTGTAGCTTGTCTGTTTCATTGTGAGCCTTGACTCTGTGTGTGTGACAGGAAACATTCCAAAGCTGGTGTCTCTCTGCTAAAGCCAGAGCCCAGATTAAGAGGAGCAGCAGACAGCGTCCTTAACTCTGTGCGCACTCTACCATGCCACATCGTCAGGTAAATACAGTTTATGCAACACAGTCAAAAAAATGAAGGCTATGTATGACAACAGGACAAAATTGCAGAGTAATACAATAAAGCTATTCTCAGTAAGGTAGTAGCTTTATTCAAGATTTTCACCACAGCTTGGTGTGAGTTTTAATCCAATGTTGCAAAAGTGTCATCATGTTTATTTTCTGTCCTTTCCAGCTTTCTTATTGCCCACTCTTTTGGGAGGAGGATGCTGTACCCAGGCTCTGTAGGTTTGCTGCAGAAAGCCATGAGGCCCATGCTGCAGCAAGGACAGGCTAGGTTAATAGA
>JAPZDZ010000025.1:9043880-9059992 GCA_029783805.1 Acanthurus tennentii
AAATCATTAACTTTTTACATGCCCTCTCATGATCTATTTAGGGTGAACAGACTTGGACTCCTCAGTGCTCTCAAAGTTTCTTACCAGATAGACATCGCAGAGCTCGTACAGCCAGAAGTTATAGATGGAGGTGGTGATAGCTGGGAAGTCGTAGGCCTTGAAGCCAGCATCACAGAGGCCAACAGCAGCACTCAGTCTAGACAGAATCCACCTGTCCGATACGCTCTCGTCTCCACACAACTGTGAGAGTTGAATAAAATGTAAAAAGAAAAGATCCAGATTCAGTTACACATTTTCTGTGTTGGGTATGTCAGAAGTCAATGTGTACAAGTTTATCAGTAAGAAGCAGGGCAGCATATGTGCAAGCTAAACCCCCAGACAAAAAATAAAAAATAAAAGAAGACTGTTTTACTGAACTATACATTTTCTTGGTCAAAACATGGTATCCATATCACTGGATGCGCATAAATAAGGATTGAGCAGCGTATGTTTATGTTCTCAGAGTGTCCTTCATCTTTTCCCCTGGTCTCACTTGAGCTTTCTCTGATGGTACAAAGTTGTCTCCCAGGGTCTTCATGGCAAACTTCACAGCATTCCACAGTTTGTTGCAGAAGTGACGGTATCCTAGGATGCGGTTGACATCCAGGTTGATATCCCTGCCTGGGAGACAAACCCAAGAATAAATAATCACTTCGCTATACATTAAATATGCTCCATGTAGCATTTAAGCATCAGCTACAGTAAAATATTTCACATGAACTCTGAGGACTTTGTTCGAGTGTGGCCAGATAAATGTGGTTGAATCTTTGACCCAATCTTTTGACCCAGTCTTATATAATGGGATACAATACAAAGTGTAGCGTTAATAATATGCAGGTCTCATAACCTCAAGTGGTAAGAATTTCTTGTTTCACCCTGGCGGCCTGAGTTCTACTCACGGCATGAAAACAGTTTAATGCCTCTCACTCACCATCATAAACTCTTGTACTTGCAAACCAGTTTAAACTGGATACCTTTACATACAGCACACACCACAAATTCGACCTCTGGATAATAGTTGTTGTGTAAGTGGTGCAAAATTTTTATATCTTTGAACTCTTTTCAGATTCCTTTTCTACCTCCTTTTTAAATACGTTTGTGATAAATGTCCTTGTATTGACAGCACTGCAATGCCTTTTTTTTCCAGTGTTATGGTCTATTTTATGAAATCAAAGCAGGCTTTTGGTGAAAGGAGGAAAAATATAGGAAATAAGAAAAACAAATAAGACAAATGAGTTCACCTTGGCTTGTGTAGGCACACAAGGCAAACCGGAGAGCATCTGTGCCACACTCTGGGATGCCATTTGGGTAGTCTGACTTCTGGCCCTGCTTTGCCTTCTCCACCTCCAGTGGATCCAAGTTGCTGTCCATCAACTGGGCATGAAGACCCTTGAGAGTAGGAGGACAGGGAATAAGTCAGCATTTAAAAACAAACTAATGCGTGGAACTATTTTCTCTTTTTGTTTTGATAATGAGAGAATCTTTCAGCCACTTGTTTTAATTTGGAAGGCAGAAAAAGGCCTTCAATGGAAAAAATTTAGGGTAAAGTGTAGTTTTCTACAAGTCCTTCAGTGCCCTCTAGAGGACAGGTCTGCTTCATTAGATGGAGCAGTTTCCCCCCTCACTGGAGAAGAGATTGATGGCCTCAATAAAAGCTTGTTGGAAGCAGAAAAGGATGCTTAATAAAGCTTACATAAGAATATGGGCCTTGAGGGAGCAATGAGTACGTGGTGTCCATATAAAAGACAATCCATGTGGGAGAGAGGAAAAAATTTTATGTATGTCTGTGTGTTGGAACATGCATCAAAGCGTGATTAAGCTCTACCTCTAGAGAGATCCCTGTAATGACGTCCAGAGGGTCAATGACGTTGCCTAGAGATTTGCTCATCTTCCTTCCGTGGGCGTCTCTCACCACTGCATGCAAATAAACCTGTAAAAAAAAAAAAAAAAGCATCATCATTACTTTGTCATGTCCTTGTCATAACACATATTGAACTCTGATGTATTATGACTGAGCTTTAGCTGTATGTTCTCACCTCTTTGAAGGGCAACTTGCCAGTCAGTTTGAGGCCCATCATCACCATACGAGCAACCCAGAAGAACAGAATGTCATGGCCCGTCTCTAGCAAGGTGCCGGGGTAAAACACGTTGAGGTCCTGAGTCTGAAAGGAGACCACAAGTAATATTTATGATGGAAATGCATTAACACACAGGAAAGTAACAACACTTGGAAAAGTGATATTTTTTAAAACTTACTTATTATAATTTATTTTTAATAAAATAAAAGCGTAGTCAGGATTTTGGTGGCAGCATTTCCAGTTTATAGGCTTTTCTTTATAACATAATTAGCCTCCTTAGATCTGTGTTTTTTACTGCAGAGGATATCTTTATTATCTAGTGCAAAAATGTGCCATTAGTGTCAGTGGAAATGAGGTTGACCTCAGTATTTTACCTCATTAGGCCATCCAAAGATGGAGAATGGGAAAATGCCAGATGAGAACCAAGTGTCCAGAACATCCTCATCTAAAAAACAGGAACAAAAGTTATCTAATCTGTATGAATACAGAGCAGAATAAATTAAATTAGGTGAATGTGTGCAGTAGAAAAACATGAACTGATTAGATAACCTTCCTATAATCGTGGTAATTAGACTGCTAAATTAAAAACTGTTAAATCTTACCCTGTCTGAGTGTTATTTTGTCAGCAGACACATTGAAGCGTTTTGCCGCCTTCTCTCTGGCTTCCTCCTCCGATCTCCCACTCACCCAGTAATGACCGTCCATGTCCTGAAGGATAAATAAATAAACAAACAAAAGAAAGGTTTAAAAAAAGAAACAAGCAAAGAAATGCATGAAAACAGACACAAATAGCTTATATCTGTTTTTTGAAGGCCTATAGATTATGACAACAGTGACATCAGCTCACCTCTCCTGGTTTCACAGAGGCATCGTTGACAGTGACGAAGTAGGCGGGAATGCGGTGACCCCACCACAGCTGCCGAGAGATACACCAGTCCCTGAGAGGAAGATGGATGGATGAAATCAGGCACAGGACTCACTATGTGATTGATCAAAATGATCTCTCCCTCTTGAGCTGCAAAAATTACTCAACTGTTCATTGAACTGATTGAAAAGTAAAACAAACAGCAACTACTTTGATAATCAATTAATTGCATACTTTTTCAAGGAAAACTGTCATTTTCTTGTTCCAGGTTCCCAACTGTAATTTGCCTAATTATTTTGTCTCCTGTTTAAGTAAATTGACCATTTTTAAATTTTGGACAGTAGGTCTAAAACATTCATTTAAAAAATGAATTTTTGGTTTGGTTTCTTTGGCCAGGCTTTCCACAGACAACATGGTTTAACTGGTTTCACTTTGTGTTTTACCAATGAGAGTAAAAAATGATGGATGGCGCATCTTAGCTCCTCTTACATTACAAATCAAAGGCAAAATATCACTGATACAGGCACTGTTATCTTGCACTGGTGAGGTCTTTTGGAGCCAGAGGCTGAAGTGCATGTCAGCAACCCCAAAGGATTAATGGTACCTTTGAACATGAATTATGATATGGAGTTATCCTATTTCTACGATTGGCTATGCTTTGTCACTATTCGACTTTACTATCATCTATTGGATTTCAAGATATGTGGCATTTGTTTTAGCAAATGTCCAATCTTGCAATGTTGACAAAAGAGTAAAATAATTCGTCTTCTGCTCCAAAGTTGAATGGGTTTTTGCTCAGCTTCTGCTACAGCCTTCCATTAAGTTTCATGAAAGTCACACCAGCAGTTTTCAGTAATCCTACTGACAAACAAACAAACCAACAAACCGAGTTCAAACAAAGAACCCATAATCTCCTCTGCAGCAGTAATAAAGAGATAATACCTGATGTTGTCCATCCAGTTGAACCACGTCTTAAGGTGGTGATCAGGAATGATTTTTAGTTGTCCTTCTCTGACAGCTTCTGCAGCTTGCCTGCCCATATCTGTGCAGCTCACATACCACTGCGGCTTCATCAGCGGCTCCACAATGTCCTTGGAACGACTGAAAGGGTAGATACACAGTTCGGCTTAGCGGATGATCCTGAATAGGATGAAAAGATCTAAAACACAAATAATCTGAGTTCCACATGTGCACACATGAATCTCACTTTACCTGCAGACTGGGACGACCATAGGGTTGTCTTTGATCTCTTTAAACTGGCCTCTGTCCTTGAGAGCCTGAAGAACTGCCTTCCTGGCCTCAAAACGCTTCATGCCCTGAGGGGAAGACAGCACAGTTAAAGAAGAAAAATTGAGAAGTAAAACTTTAAAACCAAGAAAACTATGAGGAAGTTTGACTTTTAGTGTCACAAGGGAAAGGCACACACTGCAGGGGGAAGGACGATAATGAGACACTATACCAGGAAGGGGGGAGGCACGTTAATGAGCAAGCCATTCTCATCCAAGATGTTGATGAAGGCCAGATTGTGTCTTTCTCCAACCTCGTAGTCATTATGGTCATGGGCTGGGGTGATTTTGACAGCACCTGACCAGGAAATGGTGCAGAGAGACAGCAGAGGCAGAGAGAAGAAGAAAATGTGAACAGGCGTAATAAGGAAAGTGGCCTGACTTAACGACTTGTTATGATTACTTATTCTCAGCACACCGCAGACGAAACAGGCAGGTTGTCTCTTCCTGTTATCACGCCTACCTGTTCCAAAGCTCATGTCCACAAAGTCATCGAAGACAATCGGCATCTTGCGGTCGCAGAAGGGGTGCAGCACCATTTTCCCCTTCAGATGCTGATATCTGGAGTCAGCAGGGTGGACGGCAACAGCAGTGTCTCCCAGCATGGTCTCAATACGAGTTGTGGCGACAATCACCTCCTCGTCTAGGGAACAGACAGAGAAATGAAAAGAAAAGTATTATTTAAGTGGCACAGGGTGTTCGAAATATTCTACTTTCTGTTAGCTCACGAACCTGATCCATCCACCTTGTAGGCAAAAGACACCAAAACTCCAAACTCCACTTTCTCTTTGTAACCAGGCACAGGTAACAGGGTCCTGCCAGTGAGCTCCTTCTTATCCACCTGCAAACCAACCAGAAGATTAAATCAAGAGAGAACAGCACGGCCAGTACTGGCGAAACGGTTTGGATCTGTCATTATCACGGCCTTCTAACAGGGTTAATCAAAAAGAGGCTGGGTTCTGGGATCAATTTCTGAGTATAATCACACACAGAAAAATTAATCGTGCACATTGTTCCATAACATTTTTGTGACTTTTGTGATTTTACTGGATATAGCCCATGCCTTTATCATTCTATTAAGATGTATTCTGTATTCTTTAACCAGAGCACTTGCCTCTATGTCAGAGATGGCAGAGTTCAGTGTGCAGGACCAGTTGACCAGCCTCTTGCTCCTGTAGATCACTCCCTCCTCATGCATGCGGATAAAGGCCTCTTGGACTGCATAGGAAAGTTTCTGGAGACATACAGGGGTAGAGAATTGAGAATGAGAAATATTTTCTCAGATTCTAATCACATTAGCTCATGTTTTAGAAAACTCACAGAGTCCATTGTGAAGCAGGCTCTGTCCCAGTCCAGAGAGGAGCCCAGCTTCTTCAGCTGGTGATAGATCCGGTCTCCCTTCCTAAAAAGACAAAGAGGCTAAGTTATTATTGCGTCTTTGTTCCAGTATTTGTCCCAGTTCATATCTCACATCTCCTCTTTTCTGCAATGTCCTTCACTCACTCGTTCTTCCATTTCCAGACTTCCTGGATGAAGTTTTCCCTGCCCAGATCGTGACGGCTCATACCCCTCTCTCTCATCAGCTTCTTTTCCACCACCACCTGGGTGGCGATACCAGCGTGATCACAGCCAGGGTTCCACAGTGTGGTCTCACCTCGCATCCTGTGCCTGGACGGACAAAGGAGCACACACCAATTCAAACACACAGCTTGCAGATCACAACTTGTGAGATTCAAATGAATATAGAGAAATCCCATGATGCAACAAAAATCTCACTAAAAATATCATCTCCAATTGAAAAATCCAACTGCAGTTACCATCTGGTCAGAGAGTCCTGAATGGCGTTGGTGAGGGCGTGACCCAGGTGAAGCGATCCAGTAACGTTCGGTGGAGGGATGCACATCATGAAGATGCCACGAGGGTTCTGGTCACTAATGCTCTTCCTCTGCACAGCGTAGTGAACCAGACAGATGTGTTATAACAGGATAAAAATTTCTTTTCATTTCTTGTTGTATGAATCTAGTGTGAGAGGAGGGTCTTTCTTACCCCATACTCAGGCTTAAAGAATCCCTGCTTCTCCCACCACGGATACCAGGCAGCCTCCACATACTGAGGACTGTAGGAGTCAGGAAGTGGACTAATGACATCTTGCACCAGAAGAAAGAGAGAGAAAAGCTTTACACAGACCTGAAGCTAATCACCATAAAATATTCATGGTATTTTAATCACCATAAAATATTTAAGCAACAGCTCATGATGGGCCATCGTATGTTTTGATTATATCCCAGCTAAGGGCGTTGTACAGTCTGATGCAAGTGAGCTATTGCTTTTATAAAACTGATACAAAGTAAGGCAATATGTTAGTTATAGACTTAAACTATTTTATTAACATTTCATAAAGGATTCACATGCTACTGTTCTCACAAAGCAGTAGGTCCCCCAGCAGCCTGCATATAGTGGAATGTGGCTTTTCTGCAGCATACTGGTTATACTGGAAAAGGAATTTCCAGGACTTTTTACCTTAACTGTACTTTCAGACTTAATTTTTACACTTTAGAAAAAGACCTACACTTACCTTTTAGACTTAACTTAGCCTGCTGCCATTAGCTTAAATGAGTCTGACCTACCAGTTACGACCATAGTCACCCCAACCACAAACCCTGTGTTATCAATCAATCAGTTTATTAAGTTTATTAGATTACATGTAGTAGTTTAAGAGACAATGGCTTTTGTTAAATAGAGCCGTTGAGATGAAACTGTGGTTCTGTATTGTCAAGCTGTTAAAATGGAGGAAGATAAATACCAAATAAAGTCTCATTCTTTTGAGAGAAATACACTCTGTTCCAGTTGTTACAGTCAAAATGTTAAAATGTACCAGTAGTTGTAAATGTTTGACTGTGCTGATGAAAAACAAGAGAGGCAATCTACTTCTACACAGAGTCACTCAGAACAGTGGAATTCACCCTGATGTTAGATCACTATAACACAGCTAAAAACAGATTGCTTGATTTGTGCTATTTATTTTGTAATTCAAAATAGTTCATATCAGTGTAGGTTGCACTGACAACACTTCCTCATGATACATTACCACTCACAACCACTAAGAGGCAGAACAAACCTGCTGTGACTGATATGAAGGACCAAGAAATAAAAAGAAGAAGTTATGTTATTCTAAACAAACCCTGAAGTCTTAATACTTATGTCGTATTCTAAGTCTTAACCTCCTGTTATAGGGGAGAAAACCCTCCCACACTGATCAATCACCTTTTTTCTCTCCCGGAGCAGTGGGAACATTATATGTGATCACACCCAACTCCTTCTTTTCTGGTTTGGCCTTTTTCTAAAAGAGACAAAATAAAACAAACCCCATTATTTGATTTAATGTCAAGTGATCGTAATCAAAGTAAACATGGTTTGTTGTACCCATGTAAATTTTTGCTGGGTTTTTTTGTTTTTTCAAGGCTGCACCAAAAATGCAGGTGTAGAAGTTTAAATATCCATACCTCTGTTGTGGGCTGTGTCTTTTTCTTCGCCTCCATTTCCTTCTTCTGCTGGAACTTTTCCAGCTTTTCTCTCTTCTTAGCTTCCTTCTTCAGTTGGGCTTCTGTCTTTGGTGGGCCTAAAGGAGGAACCATTAAGAAAATCAGAAAATTGTTCACACTCTCAAAAAAGAAGTATTTGTGAACTGTGGCTTAGAACTTTCTGACCATTAGCTGCAGCAGCAGCAGAATCACCAGCGGGACTTCCATTAACAGCAGCATTTGTCTTCGGTGTAACTGGCCCCATTTTCTCACAAAGCGTAATCTTCCCCAAAACCTTCAGGAACTGTGGTTGATTTATGCAGGTTGTGAACCACCTGGTAACACTGGTCAACACTTTCCTATCTGATGGCTCCAACACCTAACAAAACAAAAAATGTAAACACACAGTCAAATGTTGACAGGCAGCAAACAGGTATCTCATTACTTAATTGCTCAGAAACCAAAAACATGCTGAGACACAATCAGGATCCGTGTGTATAACCAGTTTAACAGCATACATACATATTTAAAGGGTAGAAGAACAGCCATGGCAACAGCCATGTCAGCCAGCGTGACGCTCTCCCCGACCAAAAAGGTCCTTGGTTCCAGTGCCTGGTCAAGAACCTTTAAAACTCGCATCAGCTCTGCACGGGAACTGTGCTGGAGCTAAAAATGCACAACAAGCCATTTCAGAATACAACCTCGCAAGAATACAAAACACAGACATCCACACACATTTAGATGCCCCGCTCACCTTCTTATCTACTCCCATCACCCCAATCAGAGGGAAGACCACAGCACAGGACACTGGAGTGAGTTCATTGTCTGCAAAGCTGAGCCACTGCCACACCTGGCTCTGCTGTTTTGCATCTACACCTGCCCTCTTCCCCTGAGAGGCCAGGTACCAGGACACAGCGCTGGCTCCGCTCAGGACAGAGTCACCTTCCCTAGCACCCAGCACAAGTGTTGGTCTAGAGCGGGCATTCAGGGATGCCGGAGGGTCTTCTGAGAGGGTTTTTGGGCGAGAGGATGGACAAAACTCTGCAGCGATGAGAGCCAGAAGGCTCCTGAAGTCATCAGGATAAGGAGACGTGTAGAGAGTAGCCATCCCTAAGGACAAGGAAATGATGTGCCTTGTGAACAGGTTTCAATTATATGCATATAGTTGTAGTCTGACAATGATGAAGTGGGTGAGTTTGCAAATCACAATAGTTCAACAATGTCACTTCACACTTGATGTTATGGCCAGCTTAACTAGGGACGAAAACTCTGAAAAGAAAATGCTTAAACGTGTTTAAACAAACTATTTAAAGCATCTCAAATTGGCCTCATAATTTTTTTCAAGTGTCATGCTGGCTATGTCAGTGGGTTAGTTATCCGTTTTTCTGTCTTTAAAGCCGATCTCTACCACCTGTCAAAGGCTGACGAAAGCTCATGCCAACAGGCTAGTTAGCTTCAGCTAATCACAGAAACTAAAACTCGAGTTTTGTAAATGCATGCTGAGCTTTACACGTCAGCACACGCAGTCATTGTTTTCAACTCGTCTTGAAGTAAAACTTAGCGCTAAAGAAAACTGTGTTTTGTTGTAAATAATTTCTGCAATAAGTTATTCATACCTTTGAATGAAACAGAAAGAGGCGTCAGCTTTAGTTAGCATACACAGCGGAGCCACATGAGTCTTCCCCTCTCTGCCGTCTGATGCAACTGGACCGTACAGCTGGTTCCGGGTTTGATTCGCTACTTCCGTCACAAAACGGAAGTCTATAAACTGTCTTTTATTTTGATATTAATGTTTACAATTCCCACAGCAACAACAGTTGGAATACATACGATTAAAATACGTAAGAAAAAAAAGTAAGATAAACACACACACACACACACGCACACATATATAAATAATAAAATACTCTGTAACATGCTAAATAACAGCCCCAAAGTATCATCAAAATGCAAACAAGTGTATCAAAAATAAAATACCTCATAATGCAGATAGCCTTTTCAAGACTGACATATCAAAAAATATTGAGTCAATGTTAACATTGCCTGCTTTTAACAAATTTAGGTTCAATCTGTCACAAACAGTCCTAGACATGTCCTATATAATGAGCTGATCATATGATTTGTATATAAAATCTTAATGTGAAGTAGTTTAGTCCAGTAGTTGAGTAAAAGGTACAATATTTAACCTTAAATAACAGTAGTAGAAGAAGCTAAAATTATTAGAAAACTGGAGATATATATATATATATAATACTCTAGTATTGAATAAAATACTCAGGTAAAGTAAAAGTACTTGTAAAAAGTACATTAAAAGGACAAAACAAATATTGTTCTATTTTGATGGGCAAAACATTTTCATAACACAACCATGTACAAAGTACAATAAAGCAGCATTCTCTTTTATTCAAATGTACATGTAAGCAAACATTTATCATAACAATTATTATACAATTTTTTTTTTGAATTATTACATTAAAAAGCCTTGTGCACAGTGTCATTTAAATCACAGTTGGGTCACCTGTCCCAGCTTTAAATACAGTAGATTATTAGGGCAGCCAGCAAAAGTGAATGTAAGACCTACAGTGGAAGAAATTGTGATTCACTAAATTTGACTAAGTGAATTACAATCCCTCAGTAACAAGTAAGGCATATCAAATGACATCAAACTGAAGCATTTCCCCCTTTTCACACATTCTCATGTGCCAAAGAAATTTACAAACCAAAACTACAGAGAACATTTTTTAGAAAATTGTTCCTAACAGTGTTACGTGAAGTCTGGACTTTTGTCCCACTTTTCACTCTGACTCTTCCCCAAAAGCCCCTCTCACTGCACCAATGAACATATCCCCCACTCCCATAATCAACCCCCCACCCAGCCTACACACATTACCCACTCCATTTCCGCTTCTCCATGCCAGCCTCCCAAACCCTCCCCCCACAGCTTTCGCCTGACCTCCCATCTCTGACATCACTGTTCCTACATACCCCTGGCTTTGCTCCCACAGCCGCCCGCCAAAAAACTTAGTCACCCACCAACTATTATCCAACACGTCACCAAATATCCCCACAGTGTCTCCAGCCAATGTTCCCATGCCAGTAACCCCAGTGTGGCAGCTGTTTAGCAGGGCTCCCAGCATGGAGGAGGTGCAGTAGTAGGCACTGCAACAGCAGGTTTCCCCGATACCCAGTACCATTTCTGCAGCTGAGCCCATCCAGGACAGGAGGCCGGAGGTCAGGAGGTGAAGGAAGGAAAATATATCTCCTGGGAGGGCAGACAGAACTCCCAAGTCCTCCTGAAGAACGTATGTTACCTGAATCAAGACAAGATAACATGTCACATTTTAAATAAGATTTAAAAAAGGGCGTGAAAAATGTAATGACAATGGCCTGGAGGAATGTATTGAATTACACCTCCTGCTGGCATCACACCTCATTCCACACTCTGGGAGGAGTAAACTGTAATTTAGGTGACGACTAATGACTTTAAGACACTGCACATGTTTTTAAAAAAATGCCAATTATTTTTCTACACTTAACTAAACCTTATTTGCATTTTTTTGCATTTATTTGCATGTTTTTGGAGATGAGACTCAAATTAGGAAAGAAGAAAATACAAGAAATGGGTTTTTTTTAGCTGCTTTGCCCTGTTATTGATGTTGTTTTTTTATGATTGTGTTACCCATGAAGTTTGTTTATCATGAAAATGTACAGTTAATAATATCTTCCCCACTAGACAAGCTACTTATATCTGACTTGCACTGGCTTGCGTTTTACATTTTGCAGCGTACAACAGAATGCCTGTGTTATGAATAGGACTGTGGAAAGCTCTATGGAATTATGGGAAGTGTAGGATTCAGTATGTCTGGAGTCTGCCTATTATAATTGCCAGGAAAAATCAACCTCCCCTGCATCTATTCTGACTCATCATTTTTTGTGGGTGAAATGTTTACTTGCCAGAGTGCACCTTTAAATATAAGTAAAACAAAACTATTTCTTAATAAAATATACTTGTCACTTGAATCACCTGTCCAGGTAACTGTGTGATAGTTGAGAACAAAGGCCGCAGAGGAGCTTTAGCAATGGACAGGGTGGTGGAAAGGAGGAAGACCAGAGCACTGCTGGAATTTGTGTCTGCCTCTTGCTCAGCCACATTTTCATACTGAGTTAAGGACTCAGGGGATTCTGATGTGACAGTTCTTGAATGTGTCACTTTACGCTCTTCTTCACCGTTACTTTCTGAAGTTGTTGCATCTACTGAAATTTCCTCTGTGCCGACTGCAGTGTCAGCTTCATTTGGCTGAGCATCAACACCAGCCACCTCTTCTCTTTCAGTCAGTGCCTCTCTGCTGTCCTTAATGTCCTCATCTGAATTTTGGCTGCTGGGGATGTCTGAAGCAGCCTCCTCTCCTTCAGTGACTTGACCGGCAGGGTTTGAATCTACATCACTAGCTTCTGTGCTTTCATGAGTAAGATCTGCATCCAGCTTTTCTGTATTTCCCACGAGACCCTCACTGTGAAGACCCGCTGTGAATCCAACAGTCTCTCCATCTGCTCCTCCACAGCCTTCTAAGAACAGCTCCGTCACTCCTAGCATCTCCTCAAGCTCCTTCACGCTCACTTGCCTCTCCCCTTCCCCTGCCTCTTTGATTAACCCCACACTAAAGCCACTTTTCCCCTCAGGGACAGGGCAGCAAACTGCAGACCAAAGTGGCGCCGTCTGACACTCCTCATCTCCATCCTCAGCACCCTGGAGACCTCCCACCCCAGTAAGGATGTAGAGATCTCCCCCTAAAATGCTGCACTGGGGAATGATGCTTGACTGGAACAGTGTTGTGACTGTTGAGTCCCATTGTTGAAACAGGGAGTCTGAGGGCGAGACGGGCTGAGGTGGATCCCTGCGTCCTTTTAGAAGAGCTGGTACTGCTACTATAATGTTGTTGTCCTCTTCCTCTGTCTGAAAAATTACAAAAAATGACAAAAATCAACTGTTACAGTATGACTTCATTAGAATATATGCAAATTATAACAAATTGTATAATCTTACAGGCACAAAAGCTTTTCATATGACATTTAATTCATCATTATCAAATGTACAAAAGTTCTTTGGTCATATTAAATGAGTCTTTATAAGATTTGAAAGGTTGAAAATATATTATTATATTATATCATTATAAATCTTTTTTTTCTCTTTACTGTCATTGTTTGCCAACAGTCTCTCTTTAAAATGCAGTGACCTTTAGTGAGAGCTGGCTGTGTACTACACTTAACTATTCTAATCCTTCACATCTGTAAAAATGCAACAATGCATTAACCAAAAAAACAATATAATTATAGTATATACTGAATAACAAGTACAATTTCTGTATTAAAGATCCTCACCTGAGTAGAGGCTCTATCAACAAAATGGTCTTAAAGTATCAAAGTAAAAGTACCTGTTTGACAGAGAAATGGCTGTCATGCAAATATTTAACAAAGATCTGTTAGAAGAAAATAGTTGTTTTAACTTGTAAAGCTGGAGCTCTTTTTTAAATGTTTATGTACTTAGTTTTGTGCCACTGGACTTTGACCTTTTTGGGCCTCAGAAGTTATATAAATTAAATGAAGTTTATAGGAGAAATGTCTTTTGTTTAACTGCTAAAAATTCATAGACATTATAGGCACCAAATGCTGTTTTGTAAAAAGTCAAAGATCAAAAAAGCTGCTTTGCTTGTTTGATTATTAACCATGCATTTTATAACCGTATAATATTTTTAATGGAAAATCTTATTGTGAAAAATCACTGGTAACTGGATCTGTCAGAAAAACATATTGTAGTAAAAAGCACAATATTACCTTTAAACTGTAGTGGAGTAAGAGTATCAAGTAGAATGGAAATACTCAAATACAAGTACCTCAAAACTGTACTTAAGTGCAGTACCTAAGTAATGTTCTTAGTTACTTTCCACTGATTACTTACTGTCTGCTTTTTAGAACACAAATCTGTGGTCCTGTACAGTATTTTCAAATTCCATCATTCAAAAACAGACACTACCACTTTAACAAGCATGATAGCTGTGTGCTGCTGTGTCCTTACCACAAGCTCTCCCCCCTCCTCTCCCTCTCTCTCTGTCCATTCATGGCTAAGATGGAAGGCAGAGTAGACAGCTGTGTCACAGGTCGGTCTGGACAGAGTGGCAAACGCCTGTCCCCCAGGCAGTCTGTGGCAGAGTGGGCGCAGCAGTGGCCCTGCGGAGGCTCCCTGCGGAGGCGTCTGTCTGTAGAAACACTGGCTGCAGAGGCTGAAGCCTGGCTCTGAGTTGTCCTCAGCTGGAAGAGACAGGCCTGGGCCCAGCACTGCCAGCAGCCAGACAGCCGCAGCAGCTGCACTGACAGCGGCAGGACACAGCATGGTGGTGGTGAGCTCAGCAAATCCCCCCTCTCTCTCTCCCTCTCTCGCACACACTCACACAGAGCGAGAGGGAGAGGCTTATAAATTATCCAGTGGTTTCCGTATATAGATGGAAAGGATAAGGTGGACAGGGTTGGCTGCTGATGGTTTGTTGTTTTCCTCAAGCGTTCCTTGTTCTCTCCTCCAGTTTTTCTCCCACCATGCCTGTCTTCCTTCAATGCCAGCTGTATTCTGAGAGAATGAATCTGTGTTGGAGGCACAATCTTGCTTACTCCTTCATTTCCCTTTCACTGACATCCTCGCCCCCTCTGTCAGTTCCACCCTCTTCTGCCTCTCCCTCTGGCTTTACCTCCACTTTACCCCTCCCTCTTATACTCTCTATGGTTACACATTGAACTCCCATTGCTGTTAGGTACACAAGCCAAGCTCACACCCATGAAACGCTGCCAATTACCTGTAAGTCTGCATTCCCAAACAATGGTCGTTGTACAAGGCTGGTCCTTTGATTGACTCACTCGCTGCTGTACATTATTCTCAGTTAAGCACATTCCTAAAGGTGCTGACTCCGTGTTCATTTTAACACTTGATTTAAAATACTTCCATATCAAGCAGGAGTTCTTGAAACTCCAGGTAAAGTGTGAGCAACCAAGCTCTAAATTTAACATTGTCAGTTCATGAAATCCTCATTAAAGCTTAATCCTGACAGTGCCAACGCCACGGGTCATTGTCTCACCAAGAGTGCAGCAGTTCTTGACATCTAACTGGTCAGACAAAACACACCCCCTTCTTTGGCTCACAGACTGCAGCCTGCTCTTCTTAATATCATAGACAAACCTGTTGAGACATGATGATGATGGCACTGGCTGTTCTTTACACAACTGTTACGCAGCAAAAACAGCAATTTGCATGTGATCTAATAACACAGTGCTCTGCATGTGAAAGATTGAAGAGAGGACTGTCTAGCTCTCTTTTTTGGCCTTCTGGAAGAGGTGGAATCCAGCCAGGCTGACTTCATGTTGCTTAACAGTTATGACTGACATGAGCAAAATGTGTTCTTGGGCTTCTGTCAGGAGTGTATTAGGATACCTTTTCAGAGAGGTCAAGCAAGCATAGAAAAAAGTGGTAAAACCAACTTTAGTCAGCTTTTAGTGCAGTGAATGTTGTCAGTCCTGCACACAATCAGCACTGACATGGACTGCAGCATACTTCAGTCACTCACTTTGGCTCTGATATGAGAGTTTTAGGGTGTGATGTTTTGGGTGGGGCATTAAGTCAAATCTAATCATTTGGTGTGTTTGACACTTTCTGAGTTTTTAATAGGGCCAAAAGATATGAGGAAAAAAACATAAAGGCCCTATTTTGACAGATATTGCAACGACAATGAGTCACAGTCTCAGTGTATTCTCACACTGACTCTCACATTCTCAAAGTATTACACTGAAAAAAATAAAAAAATGTTTATTTACTGTTGGAATCCAAGCATGTATGTTTCCTTAGAAATGGCTTGGATTTGAAGGCTGGGCATCTCTGTAGCACCGCAGTGTATTAGTCACCAAAAAACTCCTGCATTTTGTATAATATATATTTTACATTATTGAAATGTGGATAGATTTTTCAGCCCTACTTTTTCAACAACAAGTGCTTAAAGAAATATATTTGGACAAACATACATACATACAGCAGCATCTCAAATGAAAAAAATCTGAAACACAATTTGATTGGTGCAAAAATAATGTATTTACATTAACATGAACAGCTTTGATTTTGACAAGTTGTTAAAAAACACATTGACACAGTAAAAAATGAGAAAAAACTGCCTGTAACAAGAAAAAAGGGACCTAACATTTGAAACACCTATATAATACTTAAACATTGGTGGTTAGACATAACAAAGACTCTCTGTGTTTGACACACCTAGCTGTAGTCACAGTTTGT
>JAPZDZ010000025.1:9065405-9076096 GCA_029783805.1 Acanthurus tennentii
GTCGTTTCCTTTCCGGTATTTCAGAACAGTTTTGATGCCTTGGAACGAGAAATCAGAGCAGAGTTTCAGAACCTCCATCGCTTCCTGGATGAGGAGGAGTGTAAGGACCTGGAGCGACTGAAGAGGGAGAGACAGAAACAACTGAAGCAGCTGAAAGAAAGAGAGAAGAAAATAGCAGAGCAAGGGAGGGACCTGGAGAGAGCCATCACAGTGCTCAACGGCAAACTGGCTGAGGAGGACAGCCCAAAACTGCTCAAAGTGAGGAGGCACTTTCTCTAAAAGCAGAAAAAAATGTCTCACTATCAGTAAAGTTTGGTTTATCATTTGCTTAAATATACTTAAGCAACATGCGGTCAGTGAATGGTGATGGGGATGATGTAAATTTGGAGGGTGAGCTAATGCATGAGTGGGAGCAGAGGAGGAGGTGAAGAATAGTTTGGCTTCCATCCACTAAACACTCTGGAAACTTCTCTGCACAACAGTGGTGCCACACAAGGGTTTATCCAGGGTCATTGTTAAGGCTTTGAACCAAACGTTACTCAACTTACTTCTGCTATGTCAAAATAACTATTTATAATTGCTGGTCCTGTGAGGTGCAATGTGACTCTGCAGGTTTGCATCAAATGGACTCCATCTCAGAGCTGCAGCTCGACCTTGTTAGCTGTTCTGCGAATCTTCTTTAGCCCTTATTTGATCAATTACAGACACTGATTGGCTAAACAATGTAATTGCCTAGTTTTGCAGGTCAAAATCAATTTCTCACTTCAAAGTGAAAGGACAAAAGGCTGTCATGCATTGGTCAGCAAATAGAAATGAATGTTACAAGAGAGTTTGGCAGCTTGCATTTAGAGTCCAGACAAAGACAACAGACATGAGCAGTTGTTTTAACCAATAACAACCAACTCTCCCAAACTGTTTCTCTCATTGCAGGAAATACAAGGTCTCGTAAAAAGGCAAGTTTTTCCCAAAGTGTGTTTCCATCAGCCCATCTCATTAATGTTTTATGTATGCATGCCTCTCTTTTTGGCACAACGATCCATCTCAGTCCTTGCTGTGTTGTGTCTACCAGGTTGACACTCAAATATTCATCAGTCAGTCCTCCCATCTTTTCATTTTGTCCAAGCAGGTCTCAGGTCAGCTTTGTTCCCCCAGTCGAGGTGGACACTGAGGTGCGCTCTGGCCAGTTTGTGGGGCCCATACAGTATAGGATATGGAAGCATATGAAAAGCTGCCTCTACCCAGGTATGTTCAAATATGCCATGTGATACAAAACAGGAAAAATCACAAAACTCACCTTTCTTACTGTAATCTTAACTTGCCAACAGATATTACATCAGTGATCTTTGACCCTGAGACGGCTCACCCAAATCTGTCCCTGTCTGAGTGTCGCACCTCTGTGTGGTTTGAGGAAGACAAAGACACAAAGGACTGCCAGGCCAACCCACGACGGTTCCACTATTATTACTGTATCTTAGGACATCAGGGCTTCACCACAGGACGACACTACTGGGAGGTGGAGGTGGGGCATAAGACAGCATGGAGGTTAGGCGTGGCAAAAGAGGATGTCCCGAGAGGGGAGATGAAGGCTACTGGCACCTCCAGCGGCCTCTGGACCCTGGCCCTGAAGGGTAGCTCTGTCATGGCCTGTACCGACCCAAAGCCCACCAAGATCAACGTATCCGTCCGCCTTGTCCGCATCGGCGTGTTCTTAGACTGTGATAAGGAGGAGGTGTCTTTCTATAACGCTATAACCATGGCACCAATCTACACTTTCACGATGGGAACGGTCATGACTCCTCTGTTTCCCTTCTACAATCCATGTGACGCAGATGATGGGAGGAACACGGCAGCCTTAAAGATCTTCCACCCTTCACTATGAAAATTGAAGCAGCTTTGAATGTTCAGATGAAGAACAATGCAGCAAGTTGCAGTTAATATGCAGATAAAAATTAGTACCCATTTTGGTTATAAATTGACTATGATTCTTAAAGCAAAAACTATTTTTCAGATTCTTAAATATCGTAATTTGCTGCATTTACTTTATCACATGTAAGAATTAACTGAATATTTGTAGCATTGAAGCAAACAAGTTATTTGAAGAGGTCTCCTTGGATTTTGTGAATCTGTGATGGACATCTTTCAATATCTTCTTTTACATGTAACAGACAAAATGATTCATTGAGAAAAGAGTTGACAGATTTATCAACAATGAAAAGAATAGAGGAATAGAAGCTCTGGATATAAATTTTATTGCACTTAACTTGCTACAAAAGTGTTACAGAAATGTCATATTTAATGATTTTAAAGAAAACTCTGTACATAACACATGGCTGCTACTGTGTCTGTTTTCATGCATATCTTAAATCCTTAAATCTGAAAATAAATGTGGTGAAAAATATGAGGCTTCAATCTACTCATGAGTTGATGCAATAGTGTTTTTAACAGTCGAGGAAAAGAAAGCAGGGGGAAGGTTGTTATTTGCAGCCTGCCTGGAGCTTCAGGGTCCAAAGCAGGTGTTAACAGCATTATGACATTACCTTCGGCCTGTTTATAAATATCTCTGCTCTGCCCTGATGTGTCCCGGTGAAGCTCAAAACAACACAGTGGGATTACTGGCGCACAGGACCTGAGGGGCGGGAAAGTGGCACATGACATTAAGAATAAATGATGGCTGACGTTGAGTGAGATGACTTGCAGAGATGGGACGGACAACTCTGAGACAGAACTGTCCTTCTGCAAGTCTGCCGCTCCGAGAAATCAGAAAACAAAGACAACAGGACAGCAAATGTCATAATAGCTTGTTTATTCTTAGTATTCTTTTTTAGACATGAAATAAAGAAAAAAACAGTTTTCTTTACAAAAACATCTGTGTGAAGTGTTGTGCAAAAGGAGTACAGAGAGAACATGTGGGATATCACACCACACCAAGGCCAGAACAGCAGAAGTAAACAGGATCAGAGGGCAGAGACAATTCACTTAGTGCAAGAGGTGCCAGTGGTATTAAAAGTGTTTTTTTATTAGTGGGTTATCAGAGGTGGGTATGTAACCAGAATCCCTCTGGCACCAGTTTGATGTAATAACCCCAACCCCACCAGACTGAGCCATCTTTGAGATGCTGGTAACATGTAAACCAAAGGCTTATCCTTCCTACAACACATTATCTGCCTCTTTTACATCCCTACTTACTCTCAGTGGCCTGATATTACAATCACAATATCAAGTAGAGGTGGTGCATAAAAATACTGTTTTTGCATCCCTCATCAATTGCTTGCCATCACATAACCTTAAGGTTTGTCACACAGCTTTGTCATTCATCTGCCACTATCATGAATCCACTCATATGCTCCGTACTGTGCCTCGATTAATGAAAAGGAAAACACCCGCACACTCATCATTCCTTCTGATACTCAGAAACATCTGGGAAACTGCTTTTATGTCTCAGTATGTCAGTATGTCCCACGCATTAGCATTTCATAGGCCACTCAGTGTGCAAACAGCTTTCGACATCAGTAAATACTCTTCCTATCAAAAAAAAGGTGCCATCAGGAGTGTCGGCTAAAGACAGAATACAGGCCAACTATCCAATATACATTTTAGGCACTAAACAAAGACAAAAGTCACTCAAATATCTCAGTTACAATATCTTTAACAATATTTTGTGGCTTTAAACACATTCACACTCATAACTTGAACACAGCACTTGTTTTCTTCACATTGCGAGACGATTTAAGCAGGCACATGAATACCTTACTGACAGCAGATGGAGAAGCACATGTAAAGTACAGCTGTTTGAATCTGTACAAACTGCCTAATGCAAAGACTCAGCACACACAAGCACACAACAGTCATAAACCACACAAACTCATACATCATGTGTGTCATTTGCATACGCACTGAAACACAGAAATCCCAAACTTACAACAATGGCCACATTACAACAACACTCCTCTGGTCACACACACACACAGAATCAATTTGAGGACAATAAAAGCCTGTTTTGCAGGACAGGTGGTGGGCATGCTGCAGCCAATGCTTTAAGCGACATAGGTTAAACATTTAAATACAACATGTAAATACCGTGAGAGATACTGTATGCTGTGAGCATCATCAGAGCAATAACAGCAGAAAATTGATCTAAAAAGATCTAATATAGTCTTGATGGTTTTTACAATATTTGGTTGTTAAATTAGTTCGAGACGTTAGTGAATATTAGTGTTTATAGCATATTGTAAGTGTTTGTATACATATTTTATATTCTGAATTTAATGTTGGTGAGAAAACTAAATTAGTTCACTTTATTATTATTAAGTATAATACAACAACCATTCTATACACTACAAACATTCAGCCGTAAGGGGGTTAAACTGGCAAACATGCAATATTTACAAGGCTGGAATGTGTGTGTCGCATTTGCGTGTGTGTGCGTGTGTGTGTGTAGGTATATATATATAAAGAATTTTAGAAATGCCAAAATGTATGAGTAGATTTCAAAGATCTAGGCTAAAAATGAACCATAATCAGTGTTTTACATGATTTACATTTGAATGCCTTTGTCCATGTGAAATACATATGACTATCTGATACTGTCTATTTAACATTGAGGCCCCTTTGATTTTTTTTTTTTGTTTGATTTTATTGTATTTACTGATCTTTATATCAAATCTGACATCGAAATCTATTTTGTCATATGGCTTTTTGAAATACTGACAAATAGCCTGATTTTATCTACTTGTAAGAAAAATCAACAAGAAAGCTACCAAGAAAGGCCTTTTGGTTGTAGATTTACAATTATAATCTACTCCTTACGTTTTCCTACATTTCACTGACCATTTGATTGAATTTTCATGGCTGTCATTTTGTGCTTCTCTCAAAAATCCAAAATGCTTTTCAGTTGATTTCAGTGCATCAGACAAAGACTGTCATTGGTTTCTTAGTGGTCAGCCATAAAACATGAGGTAGAGACGTGCATTTTGCGACATAAAATTTATCTGCACACCTCCTTTGTACCATACAACAGTTACACAACTGTTATGTAAGATTAGTTTATGTTGACTGAACATACACATATCTACAAACTCATTTGGAACAGCTCTGGACAGACAGTGTTGTGACACTGATCAAGGCCTCAGAGAAGAGTTTTGGATCCGTTAAGCACGCTAAGCATGAATGTTTAAGCTTTTGCCAAATTTTAGAGGGTTAAGAGCAAAGTCAAGTCATGATTCTAGATAATGTCAAAGGCTGTGTTCTCAAGTAGTTAAGGAGCTAAAAATGATGCTCATCAAAGGAAAAGGAGGGTCAAGAGGAGGGAAAAAAGATAATCAAAGAAAGGATGACTGACTAGTAAGCCTGAAAGTACTTACTACGTGGTCTTACCAGAAATGTTAATTCATTCCACCATTTTTAAAAAGCCCAAACATGGAAATTCCATTAAACATTACATGTGAAACATGAAAAAATGAAGGGGAGCAGAATATCATCAGAGTAACCCTGCAGCTCTCTCTGACTAGCTTGTAACTGTCGGTAGCTTGTTAACTCAGTTGGCCACGCAACTATTAGCTGATCTGCCAACCTGAACCAGGAGCTTGGAGCAACGGATAAGTTTTAGCATTTACACCATGGGTAGTGGACCAAGAACGGAGCCCTGCAGTCTCTCAACTGGACAAGGACTGAACACAGCCACCAAGACTGACTGAGGCCAGTTTGACAACAGAGATCACAGGAATTACAGCAGCTTAAACAAGGACTAGGAAAACATGTCAAGTGGGGGACCAGAAGGGCATATAGCAGGAGAGGAATGAGGGGATGGCTGGGCATCACCAGTGTTGAATAAGTTTTAACAACCAAAACGGACCTGGTTTTTGCTGGAACAGTGGAACGACAAACCAAAAACTTTCTTTTTGTGAGTTTTGTCTTTCTCTTTTTCTGTGTAGTTCTAATGAAATGTTTTTCACGATGAGTCAACAAAGCAAATAAGCTCGAGACAAGACAAGCAAGGACTAGCTGGTTAGCACATCAACTTGAGTAGATATCAGAGCCATTATACATAGCTAACACTATCATAACATCAGAAACGTTACTTCCTCTCATTCTGCTGATTAATTCTAGTTACCTTTTTTATCATTTTAAACCGAAATTTTAGCTTAATGTTACACATTACTCCCTTAAATGCCTAGGTTTATCGCTGGCATGAGCCTCCTGTGGGATTTTCATTTAGCCATGGGGAAATCAAGATAAAGAAAGGAAGATGATTGATCTGGGCTTAAGGGATCAGTCTGTGAAACACATTTCAGTCATAAAAATGTTTTGCACGGGTTGCTGAAGCCAGAGGACTTGCACAATCATATACACATACATATTTAAACTATGTACAAATGCCATCAACATTTGATGTGATCGAGAGGGTTTTCATTTTGTGTCCAATCAAAAGACCATTATCACATTTATTAGTAGGTTTGAGATGACATTGGCTGAAGATTTCATGCAGTTTGTCTGTTTTATCCACATGCTGAAAGAGGAACAAGCATTAAGATTGAAAACAACGGCTAGTTTTAGGTTAAGGTTAAGGAAAAACTTGTTAGGAAAAGCTTGTTTTTGTTTTAAGGAAACACAAGTCATTCTGGCTACTTCATAATGTTAGAAAAGACCTTAAGTGGAGTTTTATTGTAAACTCTGCAAAGGATTTCAATGCAGTCTGACTGTTTAATTGTTAAGATAGCAAAAAAAAGGTTTGTTGTGTGACGTTTTTCTGAATCAGAACGTCTCAAAAGTGTTTGTTATAAACAAGTGAGAAACTGTTATCAAGTTAATACTGTGTTCAGGCATTAGACATGTTAAACCATAGTCCTCACCCCAGTCTCAGTGGTGTCTTCATTATTTGGTAGGGGGTGTTCGATTGTCTACAGTGGTGGTAGATGGAGAAAATCTGTGGGGTTTCTGTTGGATTTTTGCAGGGTCAGTTCTCAGGTGGTGGTTGAATCCTCAGCCATAGTGCCATCTTTGCTGGACTCAAGTGCTGCACCACTAGATTTCAGCTCCACTTCAGGGGTTTTAGGAGGAGCCGCCTTTGGAGCTGAGCTTCCGATAATATCAGCATGATCTGGGCTTGGTTTGGAGTCTGGGCCAGGCTCAAGTGTACCGTTGGTAATTGGTTCCGGTGTGGTTGGTTTGGGGGACTCAGGTGTGGGAGTCAGGGCGCTCTTACTTTCAGGTTTTGGAGTTGTGGCTTTAGGAGAAGCTGGTTTAGGCTCTGGGCTCGGGCTGGGTGCAAGCTTTGGATCAGCTGGACTTAGACGAAGCTTGGGCTCAGGGCTCGGGGCTGGGCTAAGCTTGACCTCTGTGAGGTCAGAAACATCCAACTTTGCTTCCTCTGGCTTCTCAGGAGTTTTCTTGGTCTCAGGTGTCGGGCAGGCTTTGGTTTCCTCTACTGGACTGGGCTTAATTTCAATAGCTGGTGGAGCGCTTGGCTTGGACTCAGCAGCAGATGGTGGACTTGATTTGGTTTCAGGGGCAACAGAGCTGGTTACAGCCACAGACTCAGACAATTGATCAGGGGCATCAGTGTCAGTGTCGAGTGGGAGGGCAGTGTTAAAGCCAACGCCTGAGTCACTAGTCTCAAGGTTACCGACCCCAACCTCTTTAGAGGACACCTCCAGACCCTGAGTTCAAACAGACATCATGGTAAGTGTATTTGTTTATATCAAAGTGCTTTACAAGAGTCATAAAAGGATAAGATATAACAGACAAACAAGGCAATATAAAGGGAACACATACATTGGATTTAAAAGAGTAAAATAAGACAGAGGATAATAATAATATGCTATAATTAAAAAAAAACAAACCAGGAGAATAAAAGTCAAAGTGCAACGACAGTGCAGTGCAAGATGGGAGCAAACTTCCCCGAATTCAATTTAATAAAAGGCAGTGGCAAACAGAAAAAAAATTTAAGCCTTGATTCAGAGGTTGAGGGTTGGATCAGACCTCAGGTTTTCTGGGAGTTTGTTCCAGATATGTAATGCATAAAAACTGAATGCACTCTCCATGTTTACTGTTAACTCAGTAAACTAATGGATCCCAGAAGACCTAAGAGGTCTGGACGTTTCACAACAAAACAGCAGATTAGAGATGTTCTTTGGCCCTAAATCATTCAGCCTTTTATGAACCAAAACAATTCTTTGTCACACAGGAAGCCACTGCAAAGATCTGAGACCTGGACTGATGTGATCCACATTGTTGTTCTTAGTGAGGACTCTAGCAGCAGCGTTCTGAATAAGCTGCAGCTGTCTGAACGCAGAAAACAGCATAAAAATGGAGACATTATTAAAAAAAAAAAAAACATTGAGACTCAGTTTTAAGATTAGATATAAATCACTCATCCTCACCTTGATGTCCACCTCAGTGCTCTGAGATTTCTCTGTATTGTCTGCCTGGGAATGCTTGGATTCCTCACTGAGTTTGGTGATGTTCTTGACCACCTGTGGCAAGATGGCAGTCATTAATATATCAGGATGTACATTGTAATCATCATTGCCACCACATTATCATCTATCCTTCTCACCTCTCTGAAGGCCTCTCCCTCGTCCTCTTTGCCAGCATTCTGGGCAATCTTCTCCAGGGCAGCGGCCCTTTTGGCCCTCTTCTTCACTTTGATCAGGCAGGACAGCAGACAAACCAGCAGAAGGAAAACCAGCAGGCCCAGCAGGGCAATTATGGCCACATACAGTGACTCCAGCTTGTAGGCTGCACGAAGTCATGGTGAGAAAAGGGAGAGAAGGACGTGAGTGGGAGAGTAAATATTTCAACTGACCTTTTATTATTGACGTGTTGAAATTCCTGTGCATGAACACAGAGGACAAAAGAAAGGGATTATTTTTTTATTTTGTCACTGCAAAACAATTATTCTGTCCCAGCAGTTAGCACAACAATATGAAGCTGTTATCTATCCCATTAAGCTCCATTCAAATCCTTACGTTGTACTTTCAGGTGGATGCTCGACACAGTAAACCCCTGTGGGTCGGTAATTGTGAACACGCCTGCATCTGCACCGGTGACCTGATCCAGAAAAACCAAGGAGCCCTCCATAGAGAGACGGTCCTCAAGACCCAACTGAGCTCTGGCCTGGATGGAGAAGACATTTATAAATTTATATATCCTTAACTTAAAAACTAAACATTAAAGATGTATTTATTATTAAAGACATTATCATTAAAGAATAATTGCACTAATAATTTTTCTGTATCCTGTTTAGAGAGCAATCCAGCGGTGGGACTAAGAAAGAAACAAGAGGCTCCAGTTACATCTGTAAACTCTCCTTTGTCCAGCAGCAGATGACGGGTGGGTTCGTTGTCAGGGGTGTAGTGGAGCTGGATCAAGGAGCTGTTGAGTATCAAGTTGATCTTCAGTTTTTTACCATATGGCAGGTTCACAAAGGTTTGGTGCTCTGAAACAACAGACAAGGCAGGGATAAAGGAAGACCATAAGGTAAATACATCACAATTTTCCCACAGGCTCCTGGATCAACTAAAATGCATTAGCCTGCCCATTACGGTTTGGGTCTTTAAAAGCCATTATGGCAGACATGGGGTGCGTTATAACTAGAGAGGAAACATCAACAACATCCCAAAGGAAGGAGCTGGTCGGTTAATTCGGGTCAGGCATGGAAGAGGGAAAAAACATGTCATCTGGCTTGTTTTGTGCTCTCACCTTTAACATTTAGACACATTTTCTTTTGGATAGCACCCTTGGCATCCCTGACTGTGTAGCTTCCTTCATCTGTGCCGGTGACAGCACTGAGGGTGACGTAACGCTCGTCTACGCTGATTCGACCATGGTAGCCCTTCACGGGTTCCCCCAAGCTGGTCAGCAATATCTGAGCGGGACTGCAGGAGGGCAAGTCAAAGAGAATGAACTTTCTGTGACCTTTTCTTTATGAGTCTGAGCCACGCTGTCGCAGTGCATGCACATCACGTCATCAAACATTAGTGTTATTTTGCTTTCTATACCTAGATGTCTGGTTGGCCTCCACAGCACTGTGCTTGAACTCCAGGATAATGGGAGGCATCACCCCTAACAGCGGGATGTTGAAGTTGTCTCCATATTTAATGATCTGCTCGATGGTGCAATCTAGGAGGAGAAAGCATGGTGGTAAACAGTTTGTTTTTGAGCAAAAGAAAGAGACGAGGTCAATTACACAGAGCATTTAAACCAAAAAGAAGTACAGAAGGAGAAGGAGTTTTTCTTGTTTTTGGTTTAAAGTGGGAGAAAGGATAGATAGGGGTGAAGGAGAGAGGGTGAGAGAGGAAGATGTGGCAGAAAAAGGGAACAGATTGCAGAGATGAGCATGGATCCAAAAATATCAGGGTGGCTGAAATGAAAGGGTAGCGACACGAACCGAATAGAGAGAGGCAGTAAAGACATGATAAAGACAGGGAAACAACAGGGAGGAAAGCATAGAGGAGTGGGCTGGTGGTTAAAGAGCTGCATAATTACTGGCTGGCAGCTCTCCATGATATGCTCTCACACATGCACACGAGCACACACATCTCTGCATCACCTCACAACACATTACTGCCTCCATATGGCACATCTTCCACATATTGCTACACTACAGTCGCCTTTATCCATGCTGGGTTGGAGCCCACTCCTCCCTCTGCATGTTGAATCACCCCATCCTTGTGTTGTGTGTGTGTGTGTGT
>JAPZDZ010000025.1:9076196-9089525 GCA_029783805.1 Acanthurus tennentii
ATCCATGCTGGGTTGGAGCCCACTCCTCCCTCTGCATGTTGAATCACCCCATCCTTGTGTTGTGTGTGTGTGTGTGTTTGTTTGTGTGTGAGTGTGCCTAATCTCATCAGAATTACTAGTCAGAGTCTAAAGTCAACACTGCTGCAACTCGTAACGCTCCGTGGACAAACAGGATGTGTAACTGAGAGGTTTATTCATCGGCTGACTGCATGATTAAAGCAGGAGAGATGTCAGCTCCTACGCTTCCCAAACTCTGACTCCAGATCAGATATAAGAGGCTTATTTTTCATGCCGGGGTCATGCAGTAGTGGATGGAGTATTCAGGTCCTTAACTCAAGTAAAAGTTACAATACAATTTAAAAACACTCCACTCTCTCGCCTCATGATAGGAACTAAATAGCCTACTTTTGGTTTTGGGATTTCTGCTCAGAAAATAAAGGGAACTGGTAGATGTCTTATGAAATTGTTATGGACATTTTTCACTTTTTTTTCTTAACTCATGATTTAATTGACACATTGAGAAAATAATCATCAGATTAATACATGATAAAAAGAACAGTAGTTGCAGAAACTCATCATTTACTTACATGGTTAAAGAAGTTGTATATTGTTCTTGATGGAATAAATTGTGAAGTGAAGAACAAAATGAAACACTGCTTTGCAAAAGCTTAAAAGCAAAGCAAAATTCTACTTCTACAAACAGAAAAAGATCTTGGGCAGGTTTGGATTTTAAATGTTGTTGGTCTGTAAGTTTTCTAATCAAAGTGCAGTTTATAGTGGTACTAATAAATAAAACCACAACACCATTAGATTCATAGTTAATTATCCATCACAGGTGAGGTAATGAGGAACTGGTTCAATTATCATTTAAAATTAGGAATTTAGGTCTCAGGCTGATTTTGAGTTGAGAGTTTTGAATGAAGATCCAGCTCTGTCTGTCATGTCATGTCAAAGCAATGTTTCATGATACAACACATTCATGTAAATCCAGTACCTCGCACTGTAAGCTTGATGCGTTTGATGTAATCCGGCTTGTTTAGATTCTTCACGGTGTACACGCCTTCATCTCCCTCATCCACATCTTCTATAACCAGGTGGCTGCCGAGGACGTTGAGTTTGGCCCGACTGCTGACCACGGAGCCGTTCCGCATCAGAAACGCATCGGGCGACCGACGATTAGAGCTGTTCAGAAAGGTGACATCAATCTTGAGTGAGGGCAGCATGATGTGGAAATCCTCCCCATGGAACAAGGTAATGTTGTCCTCATTGACTGGATTATGTGATGGAGAGAGGAAGGAGCATTGACAAACACATAAGAGGTCAGGAGAAGTTCATAATTCATATTTGATGAGTGAACTTCAAATTATATGTGATGAAATGGTAATGCACTAAGTCTTACCTTTCACAGGGGCAGAGAAAGCTTAAAGCAAAGAAAAACGACAAAGTGAAAGTAATATCAGTAATAGTTATTGAATTAATTGATAAAAAATGCAGTGCAGTATCTGAGTCCTTTTCGAAACGGCTGATTTCACACTGACATCAGGAGAAAAGACACAATATGCTTGACTGGTTTGAACTGACAAGGAACAGCACCACCAGTTTTTCTTCACATACCTGTGGAGAGCAGAAGGCTGAATGTGATCACACCGACTGTCGCCATCCCGGCCGATTCTTTTATGTCTAGAGAGAAAAATGAATAACGTATGTGTTCAAAGAAAATCAACATGATATTTATTATCTTCATATTTTTACATACTGTTTTGTTTGTTGTTTTTTTTACTTAAACCTATTTTTTGGCTTTGCAGTCTTCCCTATTATGGGATATTTAAAGGTGCAAGACAGTGCTTGACCCTGTTGCTAATTCACAGTTAAACTGGTGTGTGACATCATCCGTGGATGATGTCACCTCATTGATGACTGGAGCATCAACTGAAGCGCAAAACTGAAATTAAAGGTGTGAATAAGTGTTTCTGCTTTGCAGTCACTTTTAATTTAAAGGTTCAGTGTGTGGGGGAATTAGAGGGTATTTATTTGTACAAAATGGCAGAAATGGAATATGATATTAATAAGTACAATTTTAATGATCAAATAATCACATGAAAATATGAAAAAAATTATTTTCATTAGTTTAGAATGAGCCTCATATATTTACAGAAGAAGGGGGTCCTCTGTCACCATGGTGCACCACTGTGTTTCTACAGTAGCCCAGAGTGAACAAACCAAACACTGGCTCCCCAGAGGGGCTTTTGTCAGTTGCATGCAATCTGCAACTTCACCACTAGATGTCACTAAATCCTACACACTGAACCTATCGAGTTCAGCTTGTCATAGTACTAAAGACGACAAGATTTAGAACATTGTAACTATTCCTGTTCATTTAAAATTTGGCTAAAAATTCTAAGATCAAGATCACTGTTAAATTCTAATCAATTGTTCCCTTAAAATATAATTGGAAACACACACACAGACAAACACACACACACACACACACACACACACACACACCTTCCCAATAGATGCAAAGTAAAGTTTACAGCCAAGAATCTAAAGGAAAAATGTCAGCAGTAAATCATCACATCAACATAAAAGACACATTATGCTAAAGATGCTTTGACAAAAAAAACTCTCCTACAAAGGTGCAGGAATCATTTTCACAGCAGCAAATTAAACTAATGCTTGAAAACTTTGTCGCTCAGGTTGGCTTCAAACAGGAATCATCCAGAGGAGGGAAGGGAAACAAAGCAAAATATAATTTTCAAAAAGCTCTGAAGGTTTTGGAGACAAATCCCGATTAGTTGCAGCATTGAGGGGACATCAGTGATGTGAACGGCCCTCCTCTGTGCTGAGACATCAGAGGCCACACATCAAGGGCCTGGAGCCAAAGAAACTTTCCTGCGGTTTCCATTTTAAAAGCCCAGGAGGGGAGCAGTAGGGAACACCTGCAGTGCTCGCAGTCTGACAGAGCAGCAGCTAAGTGGCATGCAGTCAAGGTTATCTTTGTACAAGGGTAAAAGCGAATAGGCTTCATTATTTATACAAAACAGCGCCTTTAGAATGTGATTACATTTAAGACCAGTGCTTTCTTTCTTTCTCTCTTTCTTTCATCTAATCTGTGAACATTCTTTAAGGTGCATTAAGAATTCAATTAAGCTTTCTAATCACACTAAAAATCTAAAAAAAAAAAAAAAAAACTCCCTTGAAGATCTGCAGAGAATCTTGCAGTCCTTGTAAATTCAATTTACCTGCCACTGCTTGGAGATTTTTATTTGACTTTAGACATTAAAAACAGTCTGTGCTGTAATGTTTGTAGAGAAAGTCGATGACTGTTTTTTCACAACTTCATAAAATACCTGATCTCAGCGTAAAATCAGGGCCGTGCCTTAATTTATTGGTCAAAGTTAGCTTCGTTTCAAGGCCATACTGATGATCTTTTATGTCCTTAAGAGGCTGCTTCCTTTTAAATGTATGTGCATGTTTATTACAGCCACCTGTCTTAAGATCAGAGTGAAGGATTGTCTATTGATTATGTGCCTGAATTTAAACGCAGAATAATTCATGAATCTTAAGATGACGCCAGTCATGAGGATGTAAGTGATGACTTCCTTGAGTTTCCAACAGGAAATGTACATGATGAGAAGGGCAAGAGGGCGAACCCTTACCAAAAAAGAACGGTGTTTAATTGCAATACCGAGGGGGATTATGATTATGCGATCTGCCTTCTGCTACACTGGGGCATCTGAGGCAGCACATCAAGAGATTTTGTGCAAAAGAGATTTTTGCTGCTGTTTTCATTTACATGGTCCACAAGGGGACTGGGAGGAAACACCTGCAGTGCTCAAAGTCTCACTTTGCAGCAGCTACTAAACATTCAGTGAAGATTTAAGTGTCTCATTGTAACACAGAAGACATTATAAGACATCCCATTCCTGCAGGAAATGACGAGGCATTAAGCCATCTTCATAAGCTTATGTGTGCACTTTCTGTGTGTCTGCCACCTTTCTGTCTTTGCTTGTGTGCAACATGAGCTTTTATTTTGCATGGAACAGCAGGCAGACACTTTCTCTCTGTTTAGATAATGAAAATAATTAACATTTCACAGCGTCATGATCTGACATCCAATGTTGCTGTCTCACAGATGTCCTAATGCAACCCTCTGCATTATGTCTGCCACATCAACAAGCCACATTCAGGGCAGAAGGCCAAACAACCCACTGATTTTATTGTATCTGAAACAAAATATGGCACAAAGCTGCGTCACACAGAACACTGTCTCTTGGCAAACAAACCTGTAGTGTCCTTTGCCACATTCATCTTCATAACTCAAATTACACTGTAATTTTATTACTGCAGTCTCAGTCCTTTTTCGGGAATTTTTGGCTTTGAACCCTAATTTGAGGGAACTGATCGCAATTTTAAAACTGACTGTTGATGCCTGTAGCCATCAGCGTTTAATTAATACAGCTTTCTGAGATGTAGGATTGGTTGGCTCTGAAGAAAAAAGGAAAGTGAACTGTGTCCATCTGTCACAGCAGTAGGCCTCGTGGAGTCACCACAGCCAATCTGGTGTTTCTTTGCAGGATCTGTGAGGCAAAAAAAAAAAATCTAAAACCTTCTCTTTCATTTTTTTGTGTAGTTTGGAGCATTCGAGGCCATTTCAGGGTCTGCGTCACTGAGCACAACATGCAAGCACATGAAAACACATGCAATAAGCTAAATTGTATGCACATGGGGTCCTGTGGGCTGTAAACCATGAACAAATATGCCATCTGCTATTCATCTGTGAGTCTCTCTCCCTTCACTAAGCTTTTCTTAGTCTTCATTTTACCTCATCGGATTTCTCCACTCTTTCCTTTCTTTGTTCTTCTGCTTTCTCGCTTCTTTCACAGTTCTCACATCCTTAAGTGTTACTTTCTACTGTACCACCATCACAACCTTGTTCAAGACTGCCTGTCCTCCTCTGATGCCTTCCTTTTGCTTTCTATACCTCTGTTTGAAAGCTCCTTATCATCTCTTGCTTCATTTCGACCACATGTTGTTTTCTCAGTATGTTTCCTCTCAACCCGAATCCTCTGCTCCCTTATCTCGGGGAGTCTCTTTCATTTTCCCTTTTACTTTGCATTTTTCTCTGGATCTCTTTCACTTTTTATTATGTCCCTTTCATCCTCTCCTCCCCCTTATCTCATATAACCCAAGTCAGGGCATCCCACTCTGAAAGCCTGTGTCTGTGTTCCTTCGAACTCCAAAACTCGCTACTTACTGGAAGGACAGACAAGCCTTTGTCCACGGGCTATAAAGAGGCGGAATTGCATTCAATGACTGCAGATGTGGGGATCCTACAAAGCTACCTCTGTGTCTTTACCCTTCATCATTTCTCTTTCATTTCCACTTTACTTGTTTCCTTTTGCACATGTGATAAGGAAGGATATCGTAAAGTTCAAGGCAGGTTAGAAGTGAGCTTCAACACACGTACAGACACACATACAGATGCACATACTGTTCCCTCTTCTCAAAGCCCTGGACATTTATAAATCATGAGGCAACAAAAGAGGGAAAAAAAGGATTGCTGCATGAAGAGGCATGCGTGAAAATGGCTGAATGTTTACTTAAGATGCACCACTTTTAAACAAATATTGGTTGTCCCTTTGCAGGATGCTTTCAAAATGCAAAAAAATTCTCAAGCTCTAATGTCCCCCGATTTCCTATCATTTTTCAAAATGAGATGACGCAGGGAAAAGTGGCTCAAACACACACATCATGTCTAGACAAAATCCAAATATATAATTTCTAAAGTTTATCTTTGATAGGAGGCCTGCAGCAGCTGACAACCCATTTTCCTCCAAAGCTGGCTGCCGTGAACTAAAGGATGAGACAGGTTTCCACCATATTGCTTGCACCTGTCAGATTCATTAAAGTCAGTGGACCTGAAGGAGGAGCAGGGGTGTGGGACATGCAGTATTGACAAAATATACATAGATAAGGGCAAAGATGATTTGGAATGTGTAAAAGCTGTTATATTTCCTTGGCCTTCGTGCAGCTCACAGTCTATAGGCAGCACACCACAGGCAGAGGCATCACAGCCGGAGAGCCTTCATGCTGGAGCCTCCTGTCAGATAGGCCAAATGGATGCTATTTTCCTTTAAGTGTTAACTGTACAGAGCATTTAGCCTTTCGGCCAGATGACAACCTTATACGAAGAGAAGCTTCAGAAAAATGAGATGGGACTAAAAATGTGACATACAGTTCTGCCATGATAATAACAGTAATGGTAGGATTGTGTTAATTCAGTTAATTTTTTCATGTTTTCATTTAAGATGGACCAAAGGCCGGTTTAGACTGATCATACCTGTTTTAATTCAAGCTGTTTACATAGGTATAAGACAGCGAGAAACACCTGACATCATCTTGCATCCAGCAAAATAAAATTGTATTATATTTTTGACCACCTGAATCCCACAAGGATGCCATGAAATAAATAAAATTAGCATAAAATATCCTCTGAGCCGGCTCCATCCCAGGACCGTTCAGCCAGAAAACGAGATATTTTCACACCTTTGCTCATTAACAGCATTATGTGTCAGTTTGTGATAAACCTCACAGCTCAAAGTGCAGTCAGTCACCTTCGGGCCAGGACAGCCGATCAGCGCATCAACCCAAAAACTGCAGAATTTAACCCGTCACGCACCAGTCAAATGCGGGACACAGATCCGCACATGCATGGAAGGTAAAGGAGGGGGGAAAAAAATCACCGTTCGGCAGCTCACCTACCTTTAATTGGCCGGTCGGAGCTGCGGTGCAGTCAGCGGGGATGTCGGGATGCTTTTCAGAGGTGAAAATCTGCTCGGATGTTGCCTGTTTTCTCCCTCGTCGTCTCCCTCCCTCTCAACCTCGCCCCCCTCAAGAGCAGCACTTCACGACTCGGGCTCAACATTTGGAAGATGTTCAGAATATGTCGGGCTCTGCTCGCTCTCGGAACCACTCGACTCGTGTCGGGAAACACCGGCCACCCTTCGCTCCCCAAACGACACCCACGGTCATCTGAGAGTGCGGAGGTGGTTTATTTAATGAGATATTAAACAGGCAAAGCCACCGAGGATGCTGATTCGGCTAAAAAAAAAAAAAACATGCGTCAACAAGTTAAGCCCAGACATTACGTGCCATAATGGAAAAAGGTGTGTTTAAACTGCCTGGATGTCTTAATGCACTGCTCTCCACCTTTTTTTTTTAATTTCCAAAAAATAAAAGCATTTATTGGTCTACTGACTTGAAAAGCGGGAATTAAATGGACTTCTTCTTTAAAGAATTTTCCACTTTCAATATCTATCAATTAAGAATCAAGACAAAAATGTTATTTCTTCCTGGTTATTTCTGAAATTCAACACAGATGTGGTGGAAGATGCTTATCTGTTCAGTAGACCCAGCTAAACTCTAGCTAAAACCTCTTATAAAACAAAAGAAATGTCAAGAAATAAACCTAAGTCTAAGTAATTCTTATTCTAAAGGACCTAAGAAACATAAAACTGGCAAAGATGAAGAGTAAGGGTCTTCAATGATGAGTTCAAGCCTGGTCTCAAGTTCTAAAGTCAGTAAAATAAATGTTTTATATATATATATATAAGTACCAAAGGATGCAAATTAAGCATGTTTTGCAAAATTAAATGCAAACTTTGTTAAATGTAATAGAAAAAATTTAATGATTTCATTGGTTAATACAGACAGGTTTCATGATTTCATACAAATACAAAGGTTGTGTTGATATATTAGCCATTTAGCAGTGCTAAAATCAAAGCTACTTACAAGTTTATGAGTCTGTCTTTAAAACACAGAATGACAGCAGGTTTATAGATTCACAGAGGGTCAGAAAAGAAAACCAAGTGTGATTTCTCTACACTGGTCTTTCTGGACATGTAACATGTAAACATGAGATGAACACACAGGCGCTATTGACAAACATAATCAGACAGAAGTAGAAGCAGCATCAGCATTTAGGTGCCTGTGTTTTGTCTCATCCCTGGAGGTAATAGGTTTGGATGGAGCCTTAATGGAGTAGGTGGTGTTGGTTAATGGAGACAGACAAACAACAGACACTGGTAGGTTGATGACTACCTCCGTACAAAAGGCACTGTGCACTTAATCAGGACAGGAAACAAGCTTTGTTTTATCCACTGGCCATCGAAGCTGATGGAGTTCATATCTGATCCCATCGGTTCCACCACTCCACCACCCAAACATGATTATACAACTCCCACTTCATGGCTGGTTACCTGCCAAACTGACTGATTGAGTTGAAGCACTTAGCACACACAAAGAGTGTAGCAGCAATTTTACAGCTTTAATTCCTGCTCCGCTTTGTTATCGTACAAAGAGACGGGTGGAGCACAAAGGAGGATGAGAGGGTGAGCGACAAGGACGGTCAAGAGTAATTATCCCAACCCTGAATAGCAGCAAGTTCTCTAGCTTTTACAATCTTAAAAACCACAATTTTTTTTCACATGGACTAGAATGCACAAGACTGTACTGAGTACTGGTTGATCGAATTTTGGAACATTTTGATAAATTTCTTAAATATTGTCACTTCCATTCCTTTCTTCCAAAATGAAACAATGTACATATAAGATTAGCTTTTCATATCTAACAGCAAATAGTAAAATCACATGAATGCTGCACAGTGTGTTTGTCACTATGCAGGTCAAGTCTTATATACAGACAAGCAGCTGACTCACTAGTGTTTCTACCGGTCTCTGATCTGAAAGGGAATTGATGATGGGTTTTTACTCTGTACCCTAGTGTTGCTAAGTCTTCTTCCTGCCCCTTCCCCTGCCTCCTGCAGGTGGTGCAGTGCTTGCAGGGGCAGAGAGGGAGTGGGTCTGAAAGTCGAGTTTCTGCTGCAGGATTCCTGTGAGAATGAACTCAGCAGTTACGACAGGGAGAGACACAAAGAGGGCCGGGCCACACAGCGACCAGTCCTCCTCGCAGGAAATCACTACAGTTTGAGGCTGAGAGGGGAGAAATAAATATGGGGTTAATTGTATAATCCTATTATAAGACTTAAAGGTCATAAAATTATGCTTATTTCTTGTAAGTGAGCCTTTCTATCTGAGAAAGGCTTTAAGTTCGACTGGTACCTTGTGAGAAGAGGGCATCCTAGCAAGAAAGGTAGCTCCACTGCAGGTAATGATGTCTTTCATGTGAACCGGTTCTGGCTTCACTGACTTTGTAACATGGATCTCATATCCCTGTGAGAGAGAGGGCAGAAAACACAGTACAGAGCATGAACACAGATTATGATTTCTCTGTTTGTATTTAATATCTGCAAGAATGACTCATGAAATCCATACAAGGCTCTTGGGAATTGTGTGGTATACTTTTCCTCATTTTAAGCAAGTATCAGCATGATTTGTGGTGTCAAACTATCCCTTTGCGGTTTTAATGAGACAGTGCAGGACAGAGGAGCATATAACAGAAATAATAAAAAAGTGTGCTTTTCAAAATGAGTTGGAAATAAAACATAACCAATACATAAACAATTAATGACATAATTCTTCTAAATGTTAGTATGTTATGGTAAACAGTCAACACTGTTCTCTTGTAAGACGTACGCATGTTCAACAACAAAGAGATTGAGAATAAAGCCATTCCGGTGGGTAAAAAGTTGAGCATTTCAGATCTTTTATAGGCTTAGGATGATTGTGATCACAATTGCAATGATCAAAAACACTTCAGGATCACCCTTCTTTACTGTCAATATTTTCCTCAGCCCCTGTGCCATGCTCACTCTGTCAGCCTCTCACTAAAAGGAAAATGTTGTAGACATATACTGCATGACTGAGTGATCGGTACCTGCAAGAGAGGCTGACTGCTCGCAATCCTAAGAGACTCCTGCAGACAGAAATTGAACTTCTTCTCCTGCTCAGGATCCTTCACAACGAAAGCATTAGGAGACAGGAAGCTCCCAGCCTTACCGCTCTGAAACACAGAGAGACAACCAGAGAAGTGACTGTCTATTTCAGTGCATGTATGAGAGAGAGAGGAAAGTGGTCTCCGGGCAGTTTGAAATACTTGTCTGACAACTAACCTTTTCAAGCCAGTGTGTGGTAACAACGGGGACTCCTTTCGCCACAGCACAAAGGAACTTGACGGTCCTGCGCACCTTATCAGTCACCAGACAGTTCATGTCATTGACATCTTTAGCCATGCTGCCTCCTAAACGAGCCAGCGTTCTCTCCCCTGTTTCATCCACCACGCCTGTGAACAGCACCTGTGAATGACGAAGGCTCTGTGTTCAATGTCAAACTTCAGTTTTTGATGGTTTACAGCCCAAATTAGTTCCTTATAAGGGTCAAATTTCACTCTCGTGCATTATCTTTCTCACAAAAATGACGACATGTTCACAAAGACACAACCTTGTATGCCTGGCTGGCAGCTCGTGATCGACCACTAGCTATCGGGGAAGCAGAGGAGGAGCGGGGAGTCTTTGCCACAGGCGAGGACTCTGGAAGAGGCTTTCGCTTGCGGGATGCACTGCTGGTTGGAGTCTGGGGCTGTTAAATAGGAGAAAAACCGGGGAGAGGAGGATGGGTAAGGAAGAGAAAAAAAACAAAACCTTGTTCACAGTACAAAAGACAAAAACAAAGCATGAAAAATGGTGTGGATGGAAAACAAAAGAGTAGGAAGTGACTGCGACCATTAGTGTACTTAATTCATTAGTGTATTAATGGTGATGCAGATCAGACTACTCTAGTTGCTGAGAGAGCTGGACCTGGACTGTCACTGATGTTGACTGCAGTACATTATGATGGGTGGAAAGGCTGACTAATAGACAGAAATGCACTGAGGCCTTTTGCCAAGTTAAAAGCATTTCTCCACAAGGACAGAGGTTCCTGGAAACTAAATACATACTACTCATCCTTCTGTTTAGTCTGATTTATGTTTCAGTGCTAATCTATTTTTCTCTTAATCAAAGCAACAACTTCTGACACCTCTAAATTTTTCAGTGCATGTTTAAGTGAACTAATCAAGTCACCTTTGATGTTGTTAGATGTTCATTCTGGTCAACAGATGTGTTACTTTCTTCCTGCTCCTCGTCATTCTTTTTCTGGACTGTTGATGGTAGGCCTCTGCCTCTCCCCTTAACAGTTTCCTCCTCCATTTTCTCACTCTCCTCTTTCCCCTTTTCTATAGTGGGGGAACATTTTGCCTTCTTCTTAGCTTGAATGCCAGATGCTCTTCCTCTAACTTTAGCTTGGACAGGAATTTTATCTTTCGCTTCATCGTCTGCTGTTTCTGTTGTTTGGGCTCTCTCTTCCTCTTGGAAAATGTTAGAGCTACTACTGGCACCCTCTTCTGTGTTTGCCTCCAACTGTCCTTTTTGTCCTTCCCTTTTGTTTTTAGCCTCATCTCCATTACTAGTTCCAGGAGCTACTGGTACTTCCAGAGTCTCAGTCTTCACTGCTCTTTTGCCTCTGCCCCTGGGAGTTCTTTTAGGCAGAAGTGACTGTTCATTGGCAGCTTCGTCTTGATTTGAAGGGCCCTCCTTATCTGCAACTAAAAGTTCAGAGACATTTGTATTGGCTTGCTGTCGCCCCCTTGTGGCACGAGCCTGGTAAGAGTCTGCCCTCTCTGTATCTTCTGCATTGGAAACCTCACTAGAAGATTTCTCTGCCTTCACGCTCTTCCTGCCTCTGGTTGTGGGCTTGGGAGTTAAATTCTGATCACTCTGACTATTAACAGGAGGGACTGATACTGCCTCTGTTTTCCTCCCTCTTCCTTGTCTCCTGCCTCCTCTTCCTCTGCTTTGAGAGCTCAAGCTGCAGCTTGAAATCTCAGAGTTGAGGGAGTTCTCAGAATTGGACCTTGAAAGGACTCCCTGAGGACAAATATCATGACTGTCCTGATCTGTTGGCTGTGCAGCCACTGTCCTCCTTCTACTGCCGCCGATGGCTGTCCGGGGCGGCTCACTGGGCCTCTTTGCCCCCCTGCCTCGACCTCTCCCTCTCCCTCTGCTCCCCCGGGTGTCAACACTTGAGGCAGACCTCTCTGAGTTGACAGAGTTGGAGGAGTTGGAGCGAGATCTTGTTCTCCTTGCTGGGACATCATCAATGGTTGATGTAGTTGAGCTTAGTTCTGGCTCTGTTGTTTGCAAGGCAGCGGTTGTTCTTCTTGTTTCTCTGCGACCTCTTGCAGGCACTCCGGGCTTGTTTTCTTCTCCCATGTTTTCTTGTTGTTCTTTTACTTGTTTGTCTCTGACCTCTTTCTCTTTTCTTTCTTTCTCTAATTTTTCTCTTTCCTTTGCTTCACTCTCAAGTCTCGCCTTATGTTCCTCCTCTCTCCTCTCCCTCTCAAGTCTCTCTTCTAGTTCCCTCTTTGCTATCTCCAGTCTTTCCTTTTCTTCTTGTTCCTTTCTTTCCTTTTCTATTCTCTCTTTCTCCTCTCTCTGCAGTCTTTCTTCTCTTTCCGCCCTTTCATGCTCTAATTTATCCTTTTCTTCCTTCTCCTTTTTTTCCCTCTCCATTCGTTGTTTTTCCTTCTCTTCCTGTACCTTTCTTTCCTTCTCTAAATTCTCCTTTTCTGCTCTTTCCCGTTCAAGTCTTAGCCTTTCTGAAGTTTCAGCTTGCAGTCTTTCTTGTCCTCCCCTTATCAATTTTTCTCGTTTTTTCATGCAATGCTGACTTCCCTCATCTTTTTTTCCCATTTCATCAATCTCCTGGCTTTCCTTAATTTTTTCTCTCTCCTGTTGCTTGAGCTCTGTCACATCTTTCTCTTCTTCCAATCTACCGTCTTCTTGTTCCTTTATTAGGCTGTTACTTTCAGCATGCTTGTTTTTTTGTATTTTGTCCTCTTCCTCATCGTCTCTCTGTTGCCTCATGGATTTTTTCCCTTTAGCTTTCCTAGACGGCTCTACCTCCTCCTCTTCCTCCCTCTCATCCTCATTAGGCCTTGATTTTCCTTTCCCAACCCTGGTTGCTGGCAAAGCTTTTTTCTTCCCTCTTGTCCCTCTCTTGGTAGGTTCAGAACATTCTGCCTGCTCCTCTTCTTCTCTTAATCTCGCCCTTGTCCTTCTTTTAGCTGTGATAGTGATATCACTGGCTCCAGCTTCAGATTGTGTCCCCTTTTCCTTCTGAGGCTGATTGCTACTTTTTGTTTCCATGGGCTGAGTTTCAACAGTGGAGGCCTCAGAATTTGTAAGCGGTTGTGTCTCCTCTTCTTGGATTTGCAGGGGTTTAGCTTTTCTTTTTCGTGGACCTGGCATTGAGTCCTCTTCATCACTTTCCCCATATTCATCTGCGGCCATGGGCTGAGTTTCACCAGCAGAGACTTCAGAAATAGTGAGGG
>JAPZDZ010000025.1:9092813-9113112 GCA_029783805.1 Acanthurus tennentii
GAGTCAGATTGTGGGACCAGCATCCCCTGTGGCTGAGTTGGAGTTTGTTCTAAGGACAAGCAACCGGCTCTGACAGGAGTCTTCGCTTTTTTACCTCCACTGACACATTTCTTGCCACCTGTGCTTGTGTCACCTCCCCTTTCCCCCAAGGCATCTGGCAACCCGGTTTTTACCCCTGAGTTTCTGCTCACAGGAGCCCTCAAGTCCCCTTGGGAGGAGACTGTGTCTGTAACATAGCTGACATACCGACATGGAATGTCTGCCACCATCAAACTGTCACCTTCGCTGAGGGCATAGCGTACATTAGGAGTCAGCTTTAAGCGGCCCTTGCGGGTCCCATTCATGCTCCCTAGGTCCCATACCAAAGCCTCTATGTCTGCTTCACTGTGACAACCTCTTCTCCCATAAACAGAGAGACAGATGGTAGCATGCTGTTTGGATATTGAGGGTGCTGGCAAGGGCAGGGTGCAGGTGTTGGAGTCACGGCCCAAAATGTTGTCTCCTAAAAAGAGGAGCAACTCTGGGAGACAAAGAGTGTCCATGGTGAAAACAACACAGTAAAGACAGGATCTGTTCATGCAGGCAGGGAAGACTGCACATGAATAATAAACCATAGTGTAATAACAGCAGTAGAGGATCACTCACCTGTCTCAGGGATGTGTTCATTTTTTAAGATGCATAGTTTAGCCAAGGGCTTTCTCTCATCACTTTTATTCTCTTCTTCATTTTCATCCTCATCTGACTCCAAGATTGAGTCACTGATCATTTGAGTAGCATCCATTCTCCTGTCAAGGTAAGAGGGGGGGACTATTGTACCTAAAAAAATCAAACAAATTTGTACTTACGTTGCAATGTTTACAACTAATCAAGTAACTAAGTCCAAAAGTGTTAAACTGGCCTTGAAAACAGACAGACGTTGACTACCGTTAGCAGTGGTAACGTTGAACAGCCTACTGCTAGCAAACTCCAGGCAGCTAATTTATATAGCTAACGTTAGTTCATGATCTCTCGTGCTGTTTACCTTTCTGTTGTAGTCTTGCTATTATCAGATTTGTTGCAACGATCTAACTTAAAAGGCACTTAGCAACGCGGAGATAACTTTTATGTAGGTGCATGATCATATCTGTCGAAAGCACATCACTTCACAGTAATGCCACTTCCGGTCAGCATAAACAAAACTGACACCAAACGCAAAGCCGTTAACCGTTGAGCCAATCAACATCCCAAAATTATTTTAAAACAAATTCAACGTCTTATAAATTCCATCTCGACCATGAGTTGAGAATAAAGCTCTCAGTTTAAACCTTATTTTATACAGTTTTTGACAAGCTCGCAACCAATTAGCTGTCTGAACAATTATTTTGAAAACTAAAAAGGAAGCTTGCCTGATATATCATGCAAAACAGCTAACCGTAATTCACCCAACTGCATGGAGAAAATGTTCACACAAGCTCATATGTAAATTTACTGTATGAGTGCATTGAATTTTGCATTCGCATATGCTTTTACTTACACTGGAAAAAGTTTCACTCTGACACTCACCTTCACACAATCTGCCTTGCTTTTGTAGTGGCGATAACACGATGGATAAACAAGAGTGTACATTCACATCCTGGAGAAAAGTGATTACGCCCACAAGAGGCGTTATGCCCTTATGTGATTGGCCGGTATACCGTTAAATCAAGCTAAATCTGTTCTCCATTGGACATTTAAATCTCAGTCTTATTTTAGAGGTCACGTATTGGACCAAAACTTCCTGAAGCGTCATAAATTTTTCGCGCTGTGAAGCCATGTCTTAAAGGGACCGTACACTGGAGATTTTGATCGATAACAATCCCGTAATACGCAATTTATACATCTTTGTTTACAATATGGGCAATGCACTAGTTAATGGACTACGAGCACAATCGGGCTTTGTTAAAAAAAAGTCTCATCCGTAAGTGCTATTACAGGGAGACTATTCTGCATTTTAGCCCCATTGTGCAGATTCACACTTAAACTCATGACTAGTCTGATGTGGCCAAAATGTGGTCAAATCCTTTAAAAATCATTCGACCCAATCCTAATTGTTGGATCACAATATGCAGTAAAATCCAGTGTTTCATAGCAGTTAGGATTTCTGGTTTCACCTATATGCGTACAGGCTCAGCCTCCCACAAACTTATACTTATGCTTTTCATTTGGACATCCAGAGACATCCTTCAGGTCATCAGTAACATTTAAAAAGTAATTTATGTTTCAGTTTCTATTTTCGTATCCTTGGCCTAAGACAGGACAACTGCCCTAGTCCACAGAACTCAAGGGGCCCTGGATGTTTTTTTTTCTATTTTGTATTACATTTTTTAAGTGAATGTATGAAAAGCACAATAATATAGGTAAGGGCCTTGAGGTTGGTGTTGATTTATCATGTAAAGGCCCTTGTGTCAAAAGTTAGTTCAAGACCATCATTCTTTCATTTTTTTATGTCTTTATTTTGTTCAAGTTACCACACAGCAACCTTGGGGCCTGTGTGGGAGGAACAATGGCCCAGCTGCAAGGGTTCAATATACTTACATTCTTAGATTTTGACTCAGATGTTAGTAATGGGGCTTGGTGCAGAGAGAAAAAAAAAACTTAGTCTAACTTATCATGTTGCATTTGGTTGTGTGCCCTTAACCATCACACTGCTTACAGTATGACATTAAACCTGCTTATTCACGCACAACAAAACAGAATGACAGAGCTATTTTTCATAGCTGCAGGAAACAGCCCATGAATGCATTTGTAACCTCTGCCACAAAAAACTGCTGACTTTAGAGTTAGCATTAATTCATCTCTGGAAATCCCCCATATCCAATCCTTTTCATTTGAACATTTTGGAAATGTGACTGATTTAAAATGTAATGAGTTGCAGCTTTTGTGTTTTCAACAAATCATTTACTTGGAGGTATAAATGAAAGTCAAACAAGTTTTCATTTAACAGCTTTATTTGCAGGGAATCACAAGGTTTATCTACTGTATGCTAAAGTTTTATTCTAGCAATGACACTATGTTTGTTCCTTTGTTACTTTTGTGGTTGTTCCTTTTGATTATTTTTCCATTTTGTCATTGAAGTCTTGACCTTCATATCTTTGTCTTCAAGCGTCATCTTCAGCTTCCTCCTCAAATTCACCCTCTTCTTCAGCAGTGGCATCCTGGTACTGCTGGTACTCAGACACCAGATCATTCATGTTGCTCTCTGCTTCAGTGAACTCCATCTCATCCATACCTTCACCTGTGTACCAATGCAAGAAGGCCTTACGACGGAACATGGCAGTGAACTGCTCAGAGATGCGCTTGAACAGCTCTTGGATGGCTGTGCTGTTGCCAATGAAAGTGACGGCCATCTTAAGGCCACGGGGTGGAATGTCACAGACGGCGGTCTTGACGTTGTTGGGGATCCATTCGACGAAGTAGCTGCTGTTTTTGTTCTGGACGTTGAGCATCTGCTCATCAACTTCTTTCATGGACATGCGGCCACGGAACACAGCAGCCACGGTCAGGTAGCGTCCGTGACGTGGGTCACATGCAGCCATCATATTCTTGGCGTCAAACACCTGCTGGGTGAGCTCTGGGACTGTGAGGGCACGGTACTGCTGGCTGCCTCTGCTGGTCAGGGGAGCGAAGCCAGGCATGAAGAAGTGTAAACGGGGGAAAGGCACCATGTTGACAGCCAGTTTGCGGAGATCTGCATTGAGCTGACCAGGGAAGCGGAGGCAGGTGGTAACTCCACTCATGGTGGCGGACACCAGGTGGTTAAGGTCTCCATAGGTGGGTGTGGTCAGTTTCAGAGTGCGGAAGCAGATGTCGTACAGAGCCTCGTTGTCAATGCAGTAGGTTTCATCTGTGTTCTCTACAAGCTGGTGGACTGACAGGGTGGCATTGTAAGGCTCAACCACTGTGTCTGAAACCTGAAGACAGAAAAACACAGAGAATCTTTTTTCAGTCTCATGATGTTAAAGAGAAATCCTCAGGCAAGACAAACTAAAATTAAAACGCAGAGTTCTCATGTTCTATCACAAGAGGAATTACCTTTGGGGAAGGCACCACACTGAAGGTGTTCATGATACGGTCGGGGTATTCCTCACGGATCTTGCTGATGAGCAGGGTTCCCATACCAGATCCAGTTCCGCCACCAAGAGAGTGGGTTAGCTGGAAGCCCTGCAGGCAGTCACAGCTCTCTGACTCTTTGCGGACCACATCCAAGACTGAGTCCACCAACTCAGCTCCCTCTGTGTAGTGACCCTTGGCCCAGTTGTTTCCAGCACCGCTCTGACCTGAAAAGGAAGGAACAACATACAAGAGAGGCTATCATTTTTCCTGTTTGTAAAAGGTTTTACTCATTTAAGCTGTGTTTATTCACTTTATTCCACCCACCAAACACAAAATTGTCAGGTCTGAAGATCTGCCCAAAAGGTCCAGACCTCACAGAGTCCATGGTGCCAGGCTCCAAGTCCACCAGAATGGCCCGAGGTACATATTTACCTCCTCCGCAAGAAAGAGAATGAAGGGAGAGAAGTGGAAAGAAAACATACCAACTCAATAATGTGGGAAACCACAGTCTTGGATGTTACACAGGATATTTAATGTGAGAAAGTCCATGCATGACCGACCTAAAAAACACATGTTCATATTTGCCATTTAACAAGTTACAAATCGCTTGTGAGAAAAGCAGCAGACCTGTGGCCTCATTGTAGTAGACACTGATCCTGTCCAGCTGCAGGTCACTGTCTCCGTGGTAAGTCCCTGTGGGATCGATGCCGTGCTCATCACTGATCACTTCCCAGAACTGCAGAAACAAAATGGAAGGCATCACAGTTACTTGCAAAGAAAGTGCGCATCTATCCATTAGCAATGTGGTTTATGGGACTTGGGACTTTAAATGAGGAAAACAGCAGTGGGTTTGCATTTTTGGATTCTGATGAAAATGACAGAATTTTTTCCCTTTTTAAGCAAGCCATATCTTAACCCACTTAATACAATACAGCTGTTAATATTTCCAGAGTCATTGAGTGATGACTTAGCAGAATGCAGTACTTTTAGATGTAAAATGCAAAGGAGTGAGCACAATGGGGGTTTAGATAACTACGCAGGCAAAACTGAAAATAAACTCCATTTGCAGGCTGTCACACTACACTGAAGAAGGTGATTGTTTTCAGATCTGTATCCATGTATTTTTCTCTCCATAAAGACCACAGTCAATCTGTATGAATTAAATCGAGAGCTGTTGTGACTGTTGCATTCGCTAGCCTCCATTTGCATGCATATATATACTCTATATTTTTGATATCTTCAAAGTGAGGCTTATTTTGTCATACAGCCTGTGATTTTCTGCTAACAGCAGCAATAGGAGGATTTAGAGTAATCTGGATAAGCGGGCTGTATTGCAGCTCAGTACTTAAAAGATTGGGAGTCAGCTGTGGTTTAAGGATCATGATATTTAAATAAGACCATGTAAAACAAAAATGACCAAGTGACCTTAATATAAGGGAGATCCAAGCAGGATAAAGAGTAGAACAAAGACTCAAAAAATATAAGGATGCTTGAAAGTGACACGATAGATGGCTATCAGTAAGGACTGAAAACATTCATAGTGAAAGAATGAGGACAATAAGCAGAAAGGCAATGCCACACCCTGACCCAATTCACCACAATGCAGCCCCTCAGCAATTCTGTCAATCATATCCACTGGATATCTGAGTCAATGAGTCCAGGGGGAATGGAAACAAATGGAGATGCTCACTACCAGGCCACCAGTGGTACCATATTGGCCAAACAAAAAAACCCCACAAAAGATAAGAGGAAGGTGGATATGAATTTACTCAATAATATCCAAAGGCTTACATCATTAACCGCAGGTGGCATTGAAAAAAGTTAAATGTAAAAAAATAAATAAAAGTATAAAATATTTCTGTGTTGTGTGAATTCTCATTACTATTTTTTCCAAGACATTGGCAGCGATAGCACATTAAGTCAATTGAGAACCCAGTGACTTCACCCACTGTGCATCAGCTGTTTCCTCCATTCCTCCCCCACCCTACCCCTTATTTGGTTGAGAGAGGAAAGACATTGATTAGACAGACAGTCCCTGCTCCACTGGACATTAAAACCTCTATCAGCAGAGCATCGCTACAATAATGATGTTGTCTCCAATATGTGAGCCATTGTTAGTGTGGTCTCAAAACCCTGTTTGAATACCAGGGCAATATGTTCTGTGCATGTGTGTTTGATGGGTCCTACTAAATACATGTTGTCATTAACAAATTATCAGTTGTATAACAAAAGGAGATAATAAGACAGGGATAATAATGGGCCAAGACGACGTAATGTAGCAGACTGCAATTGTTACTGTAAGATTAGATGGGTGATGTATTGTAGAGTTCTTGTGAAGCAAACAGGGCTCTTTTAAGTATACTATAGTGTCTAATGCATTAAAATTGTAAAAAAAAATAATTAAAAATAAAACTAAAATAAAAAAGACTATATGGGTTTATTCCATTGCAAATGCAGTAATAATGTCTGTTAGAAAATGCATATCATCGGTCTTTTTTTTTTTTTAAAGGAGCAGTTCTTTCTTTACCAATTATCCATGCCACACCCTTTCCACAACCCTGCTTTCTCACCAGCTGGAACAGCATCTGCATCTACAGCCGGCAGAAATCAAATCTAATCAATAAAGGCTATTGATCAATCTGTCATTTCGGAGGGAAAAAATAACTAGGCCTCCCATCCCAGCTCCCAGTCATTGTCTGAAAAACCAGCCATATCTGCCTGTCCAAGACAAAGAAACCAGAAGAGTGCGGAATACGCTGACTGAGGGGCTCTGACAAGTGAAGAATAGACTGATTTTTTTTTCTTCTTCTTTTTCCCAGACAATGACTTGAGGTCAGCTGAATCCTCACTGTCGAGACGCAGACACGCCCGATGTTGTGTGAACAAAACCCGTCGAGTCCCGATATACCGTTATATCAATGAGCGCTGATCCACACCCACCCACCAGTTACCGCAGTGCACAAGATTCAGACAGAAAGACATATAAGTGCACCTCAACAGTGGGCTAGTACATTATATGAGTGTTTTTTCTGATTTAGCATGTGGTTAAATACAAAACAGATAAAAAATGTTGAAAATTAGTATTTTTTTTAATTTATGCAAAATGAGACTAAAAGAATCCTTTGTCTTCCTACACAAACAATCAGCTACATTCAGGTTTAAGATAATTCAACTTGTGAATCAGTTCTGCATAATGAGCCTTGGGCGTATTCAACAATGAGGAGGAAACGTCATTATGCGAATTAATCAATAAAAATCTCAGAGATCACATTTTCTTACCTTGGCACCAATCTGGTTGCCGCACTGGCCGGCCTGGATGTGCACGATTTCTCTCATTGTAGATGCGAAAGTTTTACGACGACGAGTAGAAAGGTTTCTTCACAGTAACGAGGAGCCGACCGCAGACTAGTGTTAAAGCGCCGGACAATGCATTTATAATGTTGGAGCGATTCCAGAACGAGGCTGGGGCCGACGAGGGGGCGTGGCTAGACCCAGACCCAGCTGCTGCGCGCGGAGATTGGCTGAGACGGCCGACCCAGACCAGGAGGAGGAGCACTGCTGCAGATCAGGGAGGGGAAATTAGATACAGAGATTGACCAGAATTTTTCCAGCTGGTGCACAGAAATAAGATGCATTACTGTCTTTTGTTTCAAATATTAGAAGCGAATAACTAATCAGCAGTTTTTAATCACTCCCCTCATGTAACACTCCCTGCAGAGTAGATAGACAGGAATTTCAGTCTGTTAAAGCTCGTCTACTCAGGGTGATTTGGCAAAATTTGGAAATATCTAGGGTTACATATTGAAATAATACCTGGGGTTACGTGTTTAAAAACAGTCTCACCGCAAGTCGGTTTATTGTGTATTCTGGAGCTTTTTTGGCGCATTGCATCCAGCTGTTCTTTCTTTTAAAGTCTGTTTACTTCTGTAGTCCAGGCCTTCAGCTCTATGTCTAATATAAAAGCTGGCAATGAAAGTCTTTGCACTGCAGCTGCTTCGTCATAAGGTCTGTAGCACTATATTTGGAATAAATGTTGCATTCTGTTATGTGAAACAGTGAACGCCTTGTACAGCAAGAAAAAATTGAGGGAAACATGACACTAACTTCAAATAAAATCAAATGATCTGCAGATGAAGTTTGACTAGTTGTCATGGAAATGCAACATTCAACTTTCATTTTATTTTTTTCCTCTGAGACTTCAAGGACTTATCATTCATGTTAGTTTAAAACCTGAAGTTGACTGCCTTGGAAACCACATTTAGATAACATTCTCACCACAAGGTCCATTAGCAACTGAAAAGCTAGTTCTGAAGCTTTTCCATTTTGTGGTTTTTTGATTTTTTTTCCTGTTTGTGTGTGATATTCCCAGAAAAAAAGTGAGCTGCCACAGCCCTGTGACAAGGTTGGTTGAACGTAAGTATTAAGATGAAATGAGCTACTATTTTACTATTCCAAGTCTCTCAGAAACCATACCATACTTTAAAAATTAGTATCACTGATGCCAATTAGCTAAATCTGCTGATCAAAAATTTTAGATCTCTGTGGAACATGTCAAATGTTAATGTTGAAAACCTGCTGATACCAGCCAGATAACTGCTTGTATAGTCTCCTACAGTGATGAAAGAGGCCTCTTTACTGTAGGAGGCCACATACCTGAGGCAAAAAAGAGCTCCATAGCTGACATCTGTTCAGAGAGGACAGAGAGTGAGCCTGTTCACAGCTCCTGTCAGGCAGGCAGGAAATAGGAGCAAATCCAAAGCCATCTACATTCATAAAATAATCAGATTACAGCATTAACAGGGAATTACAGACTATGAACTAAACTCTGGCATTGGATCATTTTATTTAGGCTGAAATGGTCTTGTAAGGTTGAAAAATTCACAATATTATACTTTGTTAAAATGTCTTCAACTAAATGGCAGACAGACACTTGATTTAAATCACTTGTTTCCAAAGCCACAACATAATTCTCATTAAGCAATAGTATTTTTTGTATATATTCTCCGTCAGCATCATGTGTCTTTGTTTTGTGTTAAGTCTGAAATTTAATCTACAATAAAGCAGCTGAAATAATTTTACATTTTAGGCAGGGCGGCGACTCTGCTAAGACTGCTAGCAACCAATACCTTGGCAATACCAAGAGATAGATAGCCTAGATAGCTTAGTCCAGAGACAGATATGTGACTGCATCAAAAGAGAGGTGAAGCAGTTATCTACAACGACCACTAGATGTCGACAAACAAACGTGATTATTATGGTGGGGATGGGCGTGGTCACTGCGCACTTCCCCCTCCAAACAGACATTTTTCTGGGTGACATTTTCCCAGCTAGTTGACGGGAAACGGCTAGCATTCTAACCTGAATTTTACTGTAAGACGGGCTGTTTTTTTTCTCATTGATCAGATATCGGTAAGTTTAACAAAAGCGTCAGTTCAATTTGTTATGTCGCATAGCTTTTTAGCTGTAGGTAACGGTAAAAACACATGGACTGTTTTCCATAGGCGTAGCTACTTATCGACCCGAGACTCGGATTCCGCAGCCTTTTATCAGCTAGCGTTTACAAACGATAACACGGTACCCAACTTTCTTAGCGGACCGTTATGTAGTTTTACATTAAATATAACGTTATCATATCACTGACGGTATTCTTAGGGCGACGAGGTATTTTGCCTCTGTTTTTGACGATTGGCAACTCATCGCTCCTTGAATTAGTGCAGAGGGAACAACTTGTAGTGTGTTGGGTTTGTGAGGAGAGGGAGGAGCATTGAAGATACCAAGGCTAAACGTGCTTGAGGGTTTAGGTTGAATGACTGGCATGGACACATGTTAGTTGTAGCTTATTAGTTTATACGTTACGACGCTCTTGACTGTCTCCACACCCAAAACAACAACTCGGATGTATGAATGTTTATAGTTGCCCTATTTTCTGGTTGACTCAAACTCCAGAATTGTGTTTATGGGGTTAAATACTGGGTCGAATAATTGGACTCTTATGTTGTTTGTGAATACACTGGGCGGTGCTCTCTACAATACAGATATACTTTGGTGTCCAGCTTTTTAGTTTTTACATCCAATACTTTTGTTATGTAGAATTTACCATAGATTTTTACTATCCAGACATATTCACTTATACCTAAAAGAGCACAATGCTCTGTTTTCTTATACTTATATTTATACTTTCTTAGGATATTGCATTCATCTTTTACCTCAAACCAGGAGTCAAGATGTTTTACACATGCGGACCCAATGAAGCCATGGTTGTGTCTGGTAAGATATTTGCTTGACTTTTCTTGCCTGCATTTCAGGGATTAATAAATAACAGGATTTTAGGAAAAGAGATTATCCTGTGTTGGCCAATGAAACACTCTGACCTTCATTTTTCTTTTTACAAAATTACATAATACAATAACATAAATAAATATAAATAAATTTCCCTGTTATAAAAGGAAATAGGTTGTGTTTACAGTGGACCAGTAAACTTCTGTCATGTGAGTTTCTTAACCATCACAGGTCTTGTGCTAAGATTATATTGCGCAACACTCACTTCAATTTGAAGTAAAGTAGGAATTTTCCAGCTTGCTGTTCTATGGAGACCTTAGCTGTCACAATAAATGTTGTAATACTGGATTACATTCTAAGCTGTATCCTTGACCTTTTAGAAACTAACTATGTTTCCAAGGGATAGTCTGATGTTTATGTTATGTGTTCCCTCTTCTGCTTCTTTTTACCCTCAGGCTTTGGCCGCTCTCCTCCTCTAATGATTGCTGGAGGAAGAGTGTTTGTCTTTCCTTGTATTCAGCAGATCCAGAGGTAATCCCATTTTCAGACTCCATTTCCCTCTTCCGTTTTTTGCACAACATATTTGCCTGGTTTTATGCATTAGGAAACAAACAAGGGGAAATGAATGTTGATAGAGGAGGCATGTGTTACTGATATCTTTTTTGAATGCTGTCTCCATTACCAGCTGCTTGCTATTAAAACATGGAGGAGTTGGCTTTGTGACTGATAAATTTCCTTTATCTCTCTTTTGTTTTGCCCTTTAATGTCTCTCTTTGTTAATATCTCATTCATTACACCTTTTATTTTATTCCATCCACTTTTTTTTGTCAGAATCACCCTCAACACTCTGACTCTAAACGTGAAGAGTGACAAAGTCTACACTCGTCATGGTGTCCCTATCTCTGTCACCGGTATTGCACAGGTATGCTTTGTGAATGGGATGACTGAAATACCAACCATAAAATCCATTTATTAAGTAAAGTCAAAAAGCCCTGAATGTTACTCCCAAAAAAGTTGCTATAATAGATGAAGATATTTCACTTTAATACCAAAAGGCAGGAAAGGAAATCAGCTGCTATCTAAAAGTAACACCTGTCTGCAGAACCATGCTGTTGGCACATACAGGCCTGGAGCCTTCTATATCTCTGGCATGCTAATTAAGGATTTACCGTATTAGGGGATTAGAGCAAGTGACTTTTAGCAAGTGTGGTATTATTTTAAAATACAAGTTATAGAAATACAAGCAAATTAAGCTCTTTTTTTTTGCAAGAGCAAAAGATTCATCGTATATACAGTATTAAAGGAAAGTACAGAAATTCAGTTCAGTTTGAAGGTTATTTTTTGTTAGTAAACAAAGGACAGGAAGATAACACTTGAAAAAGTCCCAGGGTGGTTGGAAAAGTTATTGAGACGCCCCCACTAGGAAAGAATATAGTGAGTCATTGGTTATTTGTTTAAATTGTAGATAGATATAGAATAGAAGAAGAATGTCTGTCTTTTGATGTTTGTGGTGCTTTCTTTCCTCACTAAGTTATAAACCTAAGAGCAGATAAAGCCAGATTTTTACTGTTGAGAACTGATTGTTTTTTTGTTTTATAACACGTCCAACCTGATACTTGCTTTCTCACAATTTCGTTTTCCGTCTTTTGCAGGTGAAGATCCAGGGCCAGAACAAGGAGATGTTGGCCACTGCCTGCCAAATGTTTATGGGCAAGTCTGAACCTGAGATCGCCCAGATTGCATTGGAGACACTGGAGGGACATCAGAGAGCCATCATTGCCCATCTGACTGTGGAGGTTGGTGCACTGACATTTTCAAATGGATTTGCTAGACATTTCCTGCTCTTAATAGATTGTTCAGAGGCTTCTTGTTTATGATTGATCTCTCCCTAAACCACTAAGTGAACAGCAATATAAAGCATAAGATAACTATGATGAATCCGTCTCTTTTCGTGTACAGGAGATCTACCAGGACCGTAAGAAGTTCTCTGAGCAGGTCTTCAAGGTGGCCTCCTCTGATCTGGTCAACATGGGGATTGGTGTTGTCAGCTACACACTCAAAGATGTTCATGACGACCAGGTACTTCCTTCTGTTCAGGTTCATGGCAAAAATCTGACAATTGAAACACCACAGAGCCAAAATGACCAAAGTTGTAAGAATCCAAAGTGTTAACCATGGGCTTGTATCTTTTTTATATGAAAGCTTTTGGTCTCTTATGATTTACAATAATGCACTTAAGTGATTAATATTGACTCACCATCTCAGACTCAACCCCCCACCCAACCGCTCTGTCAGTAATTAGGTCTAAGTGCTTCAGTGGCGACCACATCATCTCCTGTTTTTGTATGCTCAGTGCACTACCTTCCGTAGTGCTCCAGCTGTTCTCTCTCATACCTGACTGTAACTACACCCCCCCCCAAACCCCCACCCCAATGTCTCTATCACAGGACTACCTTCACTCTCTGGGTAAAGCCAGAACAGCCCAGGTGCAGAAGGATGCCAGGATTGGAGAGGCCCAGAACAAACGGGATGCTGTCATGAGGGTAAAATAAACTTTTCATCACTTTCATCATTTAGTTCTATAGTCTTAAAAAAAGAACAAAGAAATACCAACATTTGTCTGTTCCTGTCCTGCTATATTCAATATACAGGAGGCCAACGCAATGCAGCAGAAGGTGTCAGCTCAGTACAAGAACGAGATTGAAATGGCTAAAGCCCAGAGGGACTACGAGCTGAAAAAAGCAGCCTATGATGTTGAGGTCAACACCAAGAAGGCTGAGTCAGAAATGGCTTATCAGCTTCAGGTACAGTTATCTTTCATGCTCTGTTTTACTCGGCCACGATGAGAGTGTTTGAAGGTCTAGATTTTAGATAATGCCTGATTACTTTTTAGTAATTGAAGACTGATTGGTGTTTGACTCTTTCTTTTCCTCTACTTCCCTCTTCAGGTGGCTAAGACCAAGCAGCGCATTGAGGAGGAGAAGATGCAGGTTCAGGTGGTGGAGCGGACACAGCAGATTCTGCTGCAGGAGCAGGAGATCATCCGCAAGGAGAAGGAGCTGGAGGCCAAAGTTAAGAAACCAGCAGAGGCAGAGAAATACAGACTGGAGAGGCTGGCTGAAGCGCAGCGGTGAGTGTTGGACCATGATACTTTTGTATTGTTCGATGAGGGTTGAACATCCGTTAGCTGATGCAAGACAGACAAAATGGAATATAAAATCATTTCAGACAGTTAAACAATTTGCAATTTGTCTCCTTCCTGGCAGCCTGCAGCTTATCATGGAGGCTGAGGCAGAGGCCGAGTCTGTCAGAGTGAGTCCTGTCGCATATTCCTCTTTTTTTAAACAGAAATATACCATCCAGATCCCATTTCTACTATACCTTCCCTGCCTTTTAATGAGACTTTTTTATTTTTAAAAAATTTATTTATTGATATTTCTTTAACATGCCATGAAGTTCTGTACTCTCCTATTGTAATTTTTACTCTGTACATTTGTGTTCATATAGATGAAGGGTGAGGCAGAGGCTTTTGCCATGGAGGCTAAGGGCCGTGCTGAGGCAGAGCAGATGACCAAGAAGGCTGAGGCCTTCAAGCAGTACAAAGATGGAGCCATGGTGGACATGCTGCTGGAGAAGCTGCCACTGGTCAGTCTGTCATTGATGAATGATCGAAGATAAACATCAGAGCTGTGTGATGCGATTGTCATGAAAGGGGACATGTTAATGTTATTAATAATTGTTTTGCAGACTTATGATTCAGAATATTTCTTACTCCCTTACTCATTTTATATTTTATCACGTAATCTTTTAAGGATTTCATGCCACATTCCTCTATGTTGAAGTCAGGTTGCTCTGCTTATAATATGCATTATACAATTATATAACTTTTTCCATTTAAGAAAAGGTAATTTTTTTGCATAAATCTGTATTTTTAGCGAGCTTTTCTCATTTTTTTAATGTCCAATAAGTCAAAATTTGTTTTTTGGCTCTTCTGCACCTCTTACATAAACTACATCCTCTCTTCCGGATGGATTTCAGCTTCGGTGTTGAATTTCACTTAAGTCTCTTGCTAATTTCCCTTTAATTGAAATAATTTCTCTGCTCTGTCTTGTCTTGTAGATGGCAGAGGAGATCAGCAAGCCACTGTCAGAGGCCAACAAGGTCACCATGGTGTCCAGTGGTGGTTCAGAGGTGGGAGCATCCAAACTTGCTGGAGAGGTGCTAGATATCATGACCAAGCTGCCTTCTGCCGTAGAGAAACTCACTGGAGTCAACATCGCCCTGGTAAGCTGGAGTATGTGTGTCAAAAACAGAGAGAGGAAGACACCGAACAACTGGTGCGGATGGTGATTAATTTCATGTTTCTCTCGTTGGCTTCACAGGCTGGAGGACAGTCCACACTTGTGCATTAAGAAGAGAGAGAAAGGTGTCATAAATATCCACAGGAGGAGCTCCACATGTCTTTGTGTCCATAACCACTGTATCAACTCTGCAACACTGTAGTCTGATGGTCCACGTGCATGCATGTGTTTCACTTGTGTGTCTCTTTTGTTGGTTCCTCCTTCATCTAAACTGAACGGGATTTTGTCCTCCTTCATGTGTTTTCTTCTCATGTCCCAAGTCTGTGGAGGGTTACAGCAAAAGAAGATGTTAGGGGGAGATCAGAGCCTCAGCCTACATAAGCCAGTGATAGTCCATGTTGTAATTTCTGTCTTTATTCTCTTGCACTTCAATAACTGCAATATGCAATTTTTTTTTTATTTGCTGAATCCACTGAAATTCCCTGCATGGGGAAAGACATTTTTCTGAACTTTTTAATGTAGTAATGTTTATGGCTAAAAGTTTTTTCTGCCTTTCTTTATAGAGCTGCTAAATCACAGCATCACTGCATAGCTTTTGGTGTAGGAACATTGCTGCTGTTATTGTAGTTCAACACTACTTGCTTAACACAAACTAGCCTCACGCTTCATCTTTGTGCATGGGTCCAATATAAAGAGACAAGTTTGGGTATTGCTTTTTTTCACACATCTCTGTGCAGTAGTCATTTTACTGAACTGGTAAAATATCAGTTTTAGTGTAGATGGAAGGATTTTCTTTGTGTCTCAGAGAGAAAGGGAAGAAAGTGAGAAGTGAGAACGGGCTGAATGGGTTTCCTGTTCAAACCAATGAAAGTATGTTGTGGTGGAAAAAATGTTGACATCGCTGCAGCATTATCTGCAGTCTTAGCATTTGCATGGCAAGTAAAGAAGGACTCTAACTAAACTGTTGACTGACTAGCCTGCTGCTTTGAAGTAATAGCTGCTTAAAGTTTAAACTGAAAAAGTCCGGCTTTTGTGGTCTTTTTAGTTAGTGAACGTTTTTCCTTAGCTTCGTGTTCTTGAGTATTATAGGGTTTGACCAATTTTATCTCTCACTGACAGACAGTTTTGACAATTCAATACCTCTTATCTGGAGCTAATTAACTCTTTTTTCAGGCTCTTCTCTAAGCTTCCAAGCCTTATGAATTTTGTTATTGCCAAGTGCCTGGTCAAAGCTCAACCTGGAAGTCGAGTCGACACCTCCCAGTTAAGCCTTTTACACTTCTCCGTCAGGTAATTGTTTGTCATATGCAACTGATCAGAAGCCATCTGCTGTCACTGAGACAGCTGTAGATGAAAGCCAAATCTACTTCTTTTTTACGCTCTCCTGTCTAATCTTTACTAACTTTAAAAATGTGCAGATGCATGTATATCCTTTAAGTTGACAGTAAGCAGTTTTTACATAGTGGGGATATTCTATACTTGTGTCAGATATTCAAGATTTACTTGTTGTGAAATATTCTGTAGACAATAAAATATAAAATAGTTAATGAAACCTGTTGCTGTGTTTTTTTTTCTATCAATCATTTCACCAAAGTGGCCAAAGGTTGTGGACAAAATATACATTCCTAAAATTAATAATAAACAACCATATCTTTGTTTTGCTGAGTTGTGTACTCGCATAATTACCAATGCTTCCAACTGTTCAAACTGGGTGAAATCCATTATTTTATGGAAGGTAACTGTTTTATTTTGCCTGTCATTGGCTTTGTGAGGAAGAAAGTCACAAACCTGACTAAATGTGGAGCTTCAGTACTTTATCTTGCCCGTGAACATCTATGCCTTAATCAGTCAGATAAAGCTCCACCTTAAATGATGATTGCTAAACAATAAAATAAATTCCATGATCCCACGCAACTAAATGGCTTGTTTTCATTGTTTTGATGATGAGACCTCTTGTGGCAGAAGATGCACATGACAAATTTAAGACAAGTCTAAGCTACTGAGTGAACTGAGGAATGTTAGATAACTATTTTACTATTTAATAATTTTAATAACCGATAAATAGATCAAGAAAAAAGCTCAAATTCAAATGTTTCAAATTTCAAGTTTTTTGGTAAACATTTTTCTTCTCAATGATGAATATTTGCTTTTTGTCATCTTGTGTCAGAAATCTAATTATTAATACATTTAAAAGATAATTAGAAGACTGATGGAAAATGAAAGTAATTTTAACCCCCATCTTCGCTCACATCTTGATTTATTTGAAAAGGTTAACTTTATTAAAACATCTACAAAAATAGACAACAATGAATTACAATGGCATCAAGGTAGCAAGCGTTCTACAGAGATACAGAAGACCCCAAATGTAACAAAGAGTTTTCCATATATTAGTAAAAGAAATTACAATTCTGTCCTTAAAATATGTACATACTATTATGCTTAACTTCAAAGACACAAAAGGACAAAACCGGACACCGAGGAGTGTCTAAGTACAGACTGTATATAAAAATATGGGTTTAGCTGAATTACAGTGTATCAAAAATTACTCAAATGGCACAGTAAACATGTATTACTTAATTTTGTTTATCCCAGGACTGACTTACAGTGCTATACAATCAGTAAGGTAGATGCATTCGTTCTACCATGGTCAGCTTAATGTACTAATGTGGGATAATGCAGAGGTCGATGTTGACATTCACACTAAAATCAGGACTCCCAGCATTCCCTGTTTGAGCAATTCATAACTGTGAATCTAAAGTCTACAGTAATGTGTTTGGATGAGTGATTGTTTGACCCATTTCAACACATGAATTTGAGTTTCAGAGCAAAAAGTTGTGATAGATTTTAAATGAGATGAACTGATGGTGCCATTCCATTTTTAAATAATATTTTACATCTGATGGCTCTGCAATGCCTCATGGGAGAGGATTTGAAAAGGCAGACAGACTGTCCTGAATTTCGATCTCCCTTGGCAAATATCTGAAATTACTGCAACTGAAATGCTTTCAGATCCACATAGACAGGAATCATATCAGGCCCCTCACAGAAAAGAGTTTTTATCGTGGCTGGGGGTTTATATATGTAGGATTTAAAGTGCAGCTGGTTTTGGAATTTTACATCATCCTTTGTGTCTGGATCACAGCCAGAGACAAATAAAAATTGCCAAAACACCTGAGCAGGAGCGTTTGAAGATGTCATGTCTGCCCAGCTGGCAGTTTTGTCTCTCTGCTTGGAAAAGTCGTTCTGGTTTCAGCAGCAGCAGCAGCAGCAGACTGTCCTCCTCTTCTGTGCTCTTTTTCTCAGGTTTGAGACGTCCAACTGGCAGCGGGGATGCAGTTTCTTTCTCTGTGGCTCAAAGATGGCATTTAAAAACCGCTTGGAGTCTTAGGTTGGAAGGGGCATTGGTGCTTGAGAGCAAACATGATTTAATCACATTGCAGAAAAGGGGGGCCGCTGTTGTCTGGTCCACATTGTTAAACATTAGTCCACATGAGCTTGGAGGTACAGCTGTGGATGTGGTAACTAAGGGTTTGGGGCTGAGACAGACCATTGATGAAGGGTCAGAAATCATGGGGAGACTTCTGCATCACTCATGTCTAGCAATGTCTGAAATTTTAAAATCTTCTTACGGGCGGTTAGTGGGTTGCCATTTTTTGTGTCTCATATGGGCTAAAGCTTGGATTCAACTGAGTTAGACTAAATAAAATGTGTAATGTAGGTTTTAATTAGTATAAATACCAAGATAATCACTGTGTGCCTTTTCATGTCTTAGTGATTGGTTTTCTGTTGATGAGTTTGTTTGTCATGTGCATGTGTGTTTGTGTGCACCTTCAAAGTCTTGAAACTTAAGATTTATTCACTTCCTAGCTTGCTGTGGTCAAAGATTGGAGTATTTCTGTCATTTAGCCTGTGAAGCTTCCCGTGTCACTTACTCTACAGTATTAAATCACCAGTCACACAAACCCTCCTTAAGTATCTGAGAGAAGAGAAAGTTCCTACGCAGACTGCACCCACCACCAACCGCTGTGAAATGTAGCTCGGACTGTTTCCTTATCTAAAGCTGGGGTTAGATTTGCCTTTGGGGTTGGGGTCTGATGTGAAAATAAACCGAACCAGCGGCGTCTCAGCCCCATCCACCCAAAATAAGTACAAATATAAAAAAAGCGAGCAACCCACTCTCCCTCCTCATTTGCCTCTGCTGTGCAGCATCTTCACCACAACACCTCACTGTTGAAAAGATGCATGAACATGCAAGACGTTTCCCCTCTTTAACGCTGCTGCCTTTCTCTGATTCTCTCTCTCTACACCATGTTCATGGCGTCCTCAGTAAGAAAGGAGTGGATGTAGGCAAAAGACGGGCGGAGCTTGCAGTCTCTGTTCCAGCAATTCAACATGAGCTCGTAGAGACCCTGGGGACACACAGCTGGCCTGCTCAGATACACCTGCGAGAAAGAGACAGAGGCGTATGAAGGTGGCGTCATGTGGTTAATGAGACCTTTCTAACTTGTGTTAAAGCCCATCAACTTTTAACTGTAACAAGCAAATGTTCAAAAACGCAAAGTATATCATTATTTTATAGCCCTGCTCTTTTTGAATTGTTATTTGCCATTGTAGTTTGGTGATTTGCAAAATAACATGCCTCTTCAATTGGCATGTTACTCTGTTAAAACTTAAACAGATGAATAAGAGGTTTGGTATAAACACCTGAGAGTCTGATAATGTGAACATCCACACATCTACACAGTCAGTAATTAGCTGCACTCAGTTTGCTGCTTTGCATTCAGTAGCATCGATTATATAATGAAAACCTGCAAAAGCCCTGAGTGAAAGGAAAGCGAAGGACAGCTTTCATTAGCAAAGAAAAAAAAGATTGTGTTAATATCTCAATGATTAACTGAGAACCAACACTTAAACAGTTCAGTTCAGTTCTTCTGTACTGAGCTGAAAATTATAGTGTTTGCATCTGTAAAGGTTGGTATACAGACATTTCTTTAATGTCTCTAATGAGAAAGTACTTCAAGCTGTTGTACCTGTCTGCCTTGGTCTCTGAAAAACTCTCCTGCGTTGTCGATGACTTGTTCGTCTGTGAGGTTCGAGTACGGCTGCTCCTGACAAACGCTCAGCATCTCCCACAGAGTGACGCCGAACGCCCACACGTCACTGGCTGTGGTGAACTTTCCCTGGAAGAGACAGAACCAACAAACACACATTTATCCTTCATCATTATTCAAATAAGCATCAGTATTATTATCATAGGAAAATCTGTTGTTTGCACATGTTTGTAGTTTGCGGTATATTAAGCTCTCACTAAATTGCGATAACCTTTATGAAAGTTGCAACACAAATCAAGCTTGAATGAGAAGGGAACTGAATGGGGGGTAAACTGCAGTTAAATCAAAGGTTATATCTCTATTACACAAACACACTGACAGCCACATTTTGTAGTTAACAAGTTACTGTTGTTACATGTGTTGTAGATCGAAAATATATTGGTTATATAAACGCAAAGAGGAAATTGTGAAGAGAAGTCAGGTAAACTGTTGATCATGTGACAGATTCTCTCCAAAGTATTTAAAGAGAGCAATATCACAGACAGTATTGTAACCATCTCACACCACCGAGTGCACAAACACACACACACACACACA
>JAPZDZ010000025.1:9139793-9152250 GCA_029783805.1 Acanthurus tennentii
CCCGCGGAGGAGAAATGTATGGAAACAGAGTGAGTAGTGGAGGAGAGTTAGCGCAGGCAGCAGGGCAGAGACGATGCAACAGGAGCAGCGATAACATGAGTACATGTGTGTGTATTTGGGAGGGGGGGTGGGTTTAAAGGGGGTGACTTATGACTTTGCTGGTGTGTGTTTGCATGGGTGCGTGGGGTGTGTGAGCGGGCATAAAGGAGAATTCGGGGATAGACAGCCAGTGCAGCTGTCTTGAATGGGAGACACAACGCAACCGATACATGGTGCATGTGTTCCAAACGAGGAAAAAACAGAAGGAGAGAGGAAAAGCTGACATCTTTTTTTTCTTTCACAAAAAACAACCAAGTTGTCCAAATGAGTAAGTGTGTGTATGAGTGTGCCAGATGACAAAATGCTGAAATATGGAGCTTAAAGCTGCATGTGCAAAAATCAAAGAACTTGAAGACCGGAGCCATAAATCCCAGGCAATCACCATAGCGACCGATGTAAACAAACATCCTGGAAAGCGCCTCATCACTGTTTTGTGAATGAGGGCGTAAAAGGAAGGGAACTTTTATCCGACACAACACAAAGAGATGAAGATCTTACAAGGAGAGGAAAACCAGTGGGACAAATGTTTTGGGCGAGTGGGACCAAACGTGGCCGCAGCCATCTGAGAACATTGTTGCTGGAGAAGTCAAGTGGTGTTGAACAGCTGTGGTTTGCACTCAGCGAGAGGAGAGAAGGGCCCGCTGTGTTCTGGAGGAGGCAGCACAGTGTGGAGCCCAAACTACACTCACACATTTCGGCTAATCCATACGCAGGGCTAATGAATACTTATGAGCAGCTGCTGTATCTGCCCCACACAACAAAAACATGACTGACAAGAGAGCAACAGAGTCAAGAGCAGAGAGACAGGCAGAACTTTTATAGTTTGCAGCCATTGCATCATTAAAGATAGTCTGCCAGAGCCTCTATAATTAGATTGCTTCAGTATGAAACTGGCAGGCCTGCCTTGGCGCTGCTCAGCGTGTTTTGTAGCGAATCCCTCGTGTTCGCACTCGTTATTCTTTCCAGTGGTATAATAAAGCCAGTCCAAACATCACAAGTGACCTAAAGGGTTATTCAGGTGGGTTTGTGCGTTTTAGCCCATTAACTGCAAATTGTGTATCCGTTACATCACTGCTGAGGATTTTCCAAAGTATATCATGACCTGCCCGCTTTTTGGTTATTTCCTAAATTCCAGACAGTCATTAATTTAAGTCTGTGTCAGTGCAAAAAAAATTAACATTACAAAGACTCAAAATCAAAGTAAGGCAATCAATCATAGTCAATTTCAAGACCATGTTTTTATACATTTACAAACTCAACATCTGAGCCTCAGCAGCTGAACAGAAACAGGTTACGAGCCAGAAGCTAGCAAATTTACAATATGGTCTTCACACGGATTGGTTTTTATTCCATTTTAATTTGGAACAGCAAATCAATTCACTGCCATAATTCTGAGCAGCCAAAGGTGCTAATGTTTGCTGAGCGTTGGTGGAGAAGCAGCAGTGTGGCAGTGTGTCTGTGAAACTCTCACCAGTGGAAGGACGATGTCACTCGGTTCCTCCTTTATTCAGACTGAAATGTTCATTAGCGCAAACATGTGGGTTCCCCGGACCAAAAGTGTACCTCTGACTGAGGTTAAAGTTAAAAGTTCTTATGACATCTACAAGAAAAGTAAAAACAAAATATGTGCAAACATTTATGTTTCCCAGACAACATGTACTAATGATCTGGGGACTTTCCCGAGTGCCCTCATGTGGTTAGAATTTGTGGTCTTAAAAAACTGCCCTGAAATTTGGTACAAACATTCATGTCCCCTGCAGATTGAAATTAAATTAACTTAACCGTTTCTCGAGGACAAGAGAGGGACTGGAATTGAGAAACAGTTCCAGTTGAGAACCGTTTCCAAATTGTCCAATCTATCAGAATTGTGTGCCTCCAAGATGGTCAATTCCTCTTTGATAAATTCTAGTATGTTTTTTTTCTGACAAATGTGTCACAGAAAAAACTATGACACCAAACAAACCTGTACTAAGTACCCTAAAAGCCTCGCCTCTTTGCTGTAACATCTTTCTTGTCTGTACACAGACCTCCAGCCGTGAAGTCTCCAATCACAGACAGATAGAGTAAAACTCTGCCTCAGTCAGGCGTGACTAATGGTCGCTGGGAGAGAGAAAGTAGTAAGCTCTTTGTTTTGGATTTCCGTCAGCGTGTCAGGAAGCCGGTGAGGTCTTACGCACCACTAGCCTCTGAGTCCCGTCGAGAAGGAAGCGCAAATTAATCTTCAATCTTCACAACACTTTGAAGGGTGAGCCCGCACCAGAGACAGAGACAAGGTCATTTGATGTTTTCCTGAAAACAGACTTGTTTCTGTGTGACTCAGGGATGGTGCGAGGAAAGCGCTGTTCGCCGTGGGGCCACTGTTTCCTTGTTTGTACTGAAGACTCGCTCCAAGGCCAGACATAAGATGTTCAGCGCAAATCTGCCCATGGGGTTCCTTTTTTTCATCTTCAAAGGATTTCCTTCAGCTTGCTTTTGTTGAATGTTAAAATATAACCTTGTGTAATATATCCTTCACTCGAAGAGCAAGCAGACAACACCCCCAGCCCCCCCCTTTACACAGTGAGGACATGAGCCGAGGAGACCGGAGACATTTGCTCTAAAACTGAAAGTACAGTTAATGTGCACTTCAAATAATTATCTACACTAACATCCAAACATGATCCAGGAAGATGTGGTTCATGACTGGTGTTATGCTCTATTGTTGCTCATAGTGTTGGTCATACAGTGGTCATCAAATTGTACATCCGTGTGTCATAATATTAATTTTTACAGGGAAGTACCAGTCACTGCTGTGGAATCTGATTTTACTGCGTTTTACCAGAGTTTGAGGAAGCAGAGGGGAAGAATGGATGAGTCACTTAAAACGAGGTAATCAGAGCTGGAAAGGAGAGGACAGCGAAGTGGCCGAGTCAGGAAGACAGATACAGCAGCAGCAACAAAACAAGGAAAAGTGTAGTGACTGATGGGTGACTGAAGGTGGTGGTGAATCATGTTAAGGGGATTGTAAAGGAAAAAAAAAATGTTTCCAGGAATAGTTTAGTGTCACTGAACATCACATGATTCATTAAGACAGTTCACAAATACCGAGGGCGGTGTCATGAAGCAGTGCTGAGCAACAACAAGGCAAATACAGCGACTTTGATTCACAAGCCGACGCTGTTTAGCACAGAGCCCTCTGAGCCAAAGCTCGGGGGAAGTTCAAAAACAGGTAAAAATTTAATGCAACAAAGTTTGCTTCATTAACATGCAGCTACACAAAGCAGACATCAATCCTGGCTAAACACTAAAACTTTTATCTTTTCCCTGTTTTGCTGCCTATTTTATGCCTGGAAGCAGGTCCACTAGTCCACAGCAGTTGCAGCATTGCTCGGCATATCTGCGTGGCGGACAGAGACAAATGGTGACTGATTACCACAGGTTGGTCTGGCAAATGAACAATGCCCTTATCAACAACGGCCACACAAAGCTATCTGTAATAAAGGGACAAAGCATTTACACTGAGCTGGCAGCCAGAAACACATTTTCCTTTGTTTTTTTTTCCTATTTTTGTTGATGTGATCAGGAAATATTTTTGTAGATATATGCAGGTGGCACAAATTATTAGTGAAAATACACACATTTAGACAAAATCCAAACACATCTAAAATGTACAAATAAGCACTGAATGTTGAGATAAATCCAAGCCCAGGATGCCTTCTAAAGCACAAGGTAGCACCAAGCCAAAAACACTTTATAAAAATGATAATTTAAGAGACTAATGGAGGTGGGCGGTGATCTGTGCTGACAGGCAGAAGGGAGAAGGCTGCATTTGTCATATTGTACATGTTTGCAGTAGACAGTGTTTAGTGGTTCCTGAAAGAATCAGCTGGAACATATCCGATTATTTCCGCATACTGCAGACATATAAGAAATAATAAGGAGAAGAAAAAATGCTAAAGGCCTTTGGTAACTTAGAAACAATGTCTCTATTATGAAGTTCATCTGAAGAAACTTAAAAAAAAATCATCTTTCATCTCTTATAAATACTTCTTAGTTAATGTCAAGGTCATGAATCTTTGATAAAAATACTCTCTCGCTATTAAATATGTTGACGTAACATGGTTTTGTCAGGAGTTAGTTTCTGGTCTTCCCTGATTATAAGCTTTCAACAAACATCATTCTGCTAGTAATGCTAAATAATAAATGCACAGTGCATCAGCGTCTCGCCTAAAGAAATTCAGTCAGTGTTTTTAATTGGATTTCTGGACAGATTTACAGTTTATCCAGAACCTCATCTGTCGTCCTCACCACGATGTTCATTGCTTTAAGATCAATATTTCTGTTACAATGTTTGTATTTTTACGTCTTGGCAGCAAATTTCTCCATCCCTTGTGCCAAGCTTATAAGCTTGTGAAACCATGTGAAAAAGGTGACGTTAGCATCGAAAAACCGTAACCAGGTAGATCCAAATGTGTATTTGTCCAAGGGTCAAAAGTATAAAACACAATATTAATCTTGGATCATTTTTATTTGCGGCTTTGCACTCCCATATTTTGGCATCTGCAGAGGTAATTGAAAGGAAAAATAAACCTGATCAGATACATTAACAGTAACAACACTCACTCACAGAAGGGGATGGATTGCCTGGGCCATACGCACTAAGACTAAAATAAAACAATAGAAAATGTTGTGTAATAGCTAAAATATGACCAAAAAAGTCAGAACAACACCAAAAAGATCCTGCCAAGCGAAGGCCTTGTTATCCGCCTTGTTAGCACCTCTGGCAATAAGCGAGATTTACTCTGATTCGGCTGTTCATTAGCTGCATCGTGTGAATCAAAGAGTGACTCGTCTCAGGAAAAATACTTCAAGGGTTTTATAGTGTTCTTTAGGAGACTGGTTTCGACTGACATCAACTGGCAACTTAAACACTGTTTTGGTTCTTAGGGCTTAAACTCTCATACATGTCCGTACATGTGGTGAGACTGTTCTCAGCTCTTTTTCTCAGTATATTGCATCTGTAATGAAAGGAGTGCCATTTAACGTTCTAGCGAAAGTAAGTTAATAAGAGACCTTTTTCCCCTACGCTTAAAGTGAACCTGAGTCATCTGCTGCATGAAAAACAACCTTCACTAGCACCGTGAGGGAATATTAGCTCTGACTTTGACCTTAGTCATAGTGTGGGTGCAAAACTCATAATGAGAATCTGGCAGATATGTGGTGGCATTAGCATGTTCTGATGACAGCATGGCAGCCGAGTGTGTGTGCGGCTCTAGTTTGACACTGAGGCCGTTAAAGGGCTGCAGCGAGTTTGCAAGCCGCAGCCCAATTCCTTGAATTCAATTTGCACAGACTCGCTGCCACCTGTCAGAGACACAAGTGAGAAGCGGAGGGGTGGATGAGGTGAGAAGGAGAAAGGAGAGGCATGTGACAGCACAGTGCTACTCTCACAATGGGCGGAGAGAAAATGGCTGGACATAGAGATACAGAAGAATGCCATGATTGAGGAAAATTCCCTCCAGTAATTGAGCGAAAAAGACTCAGAATGATAGAGCGAGCGTGGGACAAAGGCAACTCTTCGCCCGGAGGAGGGTGACAAGTATTCACCCAGTGAGTGGCTATAGAAACAGAGAGAGGGAACGTGCAGTGAAGAGAGAGGGATGGAAGGAGGGTGGGAAAGAAGGAGGGACAGCCTGGAGAGAAACAGAGAACACAGCAGAAAGAAAAAAAACCCCGAGAGATCAGGTCGAACAGGAATGTGTTGAGCGAGACTCAGCATTTTGAGTCAAAGTGAGAAAAACAGTCTGGCCTAACACAGCCCTCTCACAGATGTCTTCTTCTCATTTCTAATGAACGACAGCTGAGCAGAGAGAGAGAGAGAGAGAGAGAGAGAGAGAGAGAGAGAGAGAGAGAGAGAGGGCTTTCAGATGTTTTAAAGCTGTTTAATGTTTAGCTTCAGCAGTAGGCAAATAAAAAAAATACACTCACACAAAAGCAAAAAATAGAATCCAGAAATTGTGTCTGGGCTTAACTAAAACTCTTGTAACAGACGCACACACACACACACACACACACACACACACACACACACAATTCATCTCTGAAAAAGCCTCAGGCACAGGCTGATACCTCTAACACACTTGCAGCCCTCCTCCTCCTCCCTCTCGACAGAGAAAAGACTCCTAAAAAGAGCTAAATTACATATCACACAACAGTTTCCTGATACTAATGTGCCCCTCCAAACTCCTGGGAGGGAGCGACAGACCCGCCCCAGTCTGGGTGGATGTCGTTACAACTCAAATTCATCATACAAAGAGAAGATGGATTTAAAAAAAAAAAAAAGAGAGTCACCTTTGATGTTGAACATAATTTTCTTTCAATGTTCAAACAAGATTTCAAAAGCACCTACTTTGCCAGAAGCCATTAGTAATTATTAGCGGTATAACTGAGCCACAAGAGGTACAGAGCGTGCTAGCAGCAACTGAGGCGAAACACCACCACAGTGTGAGGATTTGAACTGAGATGAAAAAAAAAATTGAAATGAGAGAAAAGAAAGCGTGAAAAAGGGAAGAACAGAGCGCACCCTGGCTTTTAAGTTTGTGAGAGTTTCCATCTTTCATCAGGTTCGTCTATTTTTCTCCAGAATCGATAACTTCAGCTGCCAGTTGTTGGCGAGACGAGAGAGCACGACGTGATTCACAAGTTGGTTTCAGCTCAGTGGATTCAACGTTACCGTGCTTGGTTTGTTTGATCAATAACTTATCTTGTGATTTAAGGGAGGAGTCAATCTTACACATCAAAGTGTGTTTACAGGTGGTGGGAGGTACTACTGCACATGTGAAAAAAAAAGTTGCTTGAAGCCTATTTTGGCTCCAGAGGGAGATAAACCAAGTCTGACAAATTGCCTCAAGTGAAATTGCTTGAGGCCATGTGCTGGTTGAAGTCGACACATTTTTTTAAAAATGGGAAAAAAAATCTCAGGGTGTGGAGGTAGAAAGACGTGAGGTTACCCCAACCTCTGCAATCCAAGTCTCATCTCTGCTTGAGGCTAACAGCTCAAGGCTACATTAGCTGCTACTAGCATTTTAAATCTCAGAGTGAAATGTTTGCAGTCAAGTTGCATTATGGGTAATAAACGCACCAGGTATTGACAGGAGAAAAGAGGCCATGAAATATTAAATACAAATAGCTGGTTCCACTGCTTCAATTTAGATTTTTTTAACTGTCTAACAAAGTCTGACAGTGTTATAAAAGTGCAATGCTAAATCAGTGAATACCTCTTTTAGCATGAGTGTGCTGTTATTTCTGAGTCATAAAATTATTTTATTATTCAGAGTTTATACATTAGGTAGGCATTACTTACCAAATTTTATTTTTTTCGACATTTTTCACTAAATTTTTAGGCCTAATAGCTTAATTTTGAGGCATTTCTGCAGGTTTTTCAGCTCAAATGAGGAATCAAGCCTGACATACAATGGTAAGATATTATGTCAAATTCTTCAAAAGAACCTCAGCAGCCAATATGTGACCTCAGTTTGCTTACATCCGAGCGGCAACGTTATCTAAGCAGAGCATCCTCGACAGGAAGTGCAAACAGATAAACGAGGAGACTCATATGATAGCAGAAGGGAGGCTGAGGATGAGATGGATGAGCGGAGGGAGGGAGGGGTGGCGAATAAATGAAACATCTCGAGCTGCTTCAAAGGGACGAGAGAGATAGAAGACGAAGGAGGAGAGTGTGTGTTCCATGTCAGAAGTAGAGAGAGACAGATTGCAAGAATGATCAATTAGGGGATCAAAGGTATGCTGGATGGAGGGACAGGAGGGTGAAGGCGTGCTCGAGTGGTGGGGAGGGGGCTAATTTGAAAGAAGGTCTTTGGAGATGGAGATTCACGGAGAGGGAAATCTAATAGAGATTTAAAAACTCACTGACAACTAAAACCAAAGCACATCGCGGATCATGCTTTGATGTGTCACTAGCCATTACTCGATAAATTTGATTCTCTGCCAGTCTCGTCAAGCTCGCCCCGCATGTGACCACACATACAGCAGAATGCTACAGAAACATCCAGCTGTGCAAACTCTGAGGGCAAACTGGTTTAAGAAAACATGGTGGACAGTTCAGTCCTGCTTTCAATTGGTTTCATTTCCCATTAGAGAGAAATTGCAGAGAGGGGAGGCGAGTAACCGTGTCTTTTCTTTGGAGTTAAATGAATTCTTCCACTGGCTTAGAGGTTCAGGCTCGGTCAGCTGGGAGCCAATTACTTGAAAACACAGAATTTAGTAGGGTTGCTGCCTAATGCGCGGCCGCCAAGAGAAAAGTGATGTGAAAGACAGTTTTTATGTACCGAAAAACACCTTATCATCATTGTGCTCTTTCATGTGGCTAACTAGCCAGTGGACGCGCGCACACACACACACATTAGCCTCATTACCACCAAAATCAGGCAACTGTGCAAAACATGAAATTAAGTTATTGTGCAAGATCCGCCTTTGGGTTTTGAATGGCTCTCCACCTGCTAAAAGACTATTCAGGATAGTCAACAACCAGAAACACAAAGACAAAGTCACAAAGCCTGGCTGCCCCAAGACAATGACCCAGATAAGAGGACAACAGACTGAGGTCAATGATCAACCAGACAAGACAAACTGGTGCCTCTGTGTGTGTGTAAGCCAACAAACAAGCGCTCATCTGTGTTTTGAATAATAAAAAAAAAGAAATAACACAAACTTAGCTCATTATTCTCACTTCATACTTAAAAAATGACCTTTCAAGACATTCATTGCTGAGTCTTAAAACCCCAACAGACTAAAACAAAACTAGGATCAAGCAACCGTTTCACAGACACAGTCAGACAAATTACTCTGCTCTGCACATACTTCTCCTCAAATCCTCAAATCCCATTATGCAATTTACGTCATTTTCTCCTCATCCTGCAAAGACAAAAGACTAATCAATGAAAACCGTTCCCCCGAGTGTACACGCACAATTATACTCACATAACTGGTCTATCCAACAATTTAATATATTCTGCGTCTCCTCTCCTGGTCGGCGCTGCTGATAGAAAAGCAGCTATGCCGGGCCAATGGCTCTCGTGGGACGTTGTAGGAGAATTACCAGCCAGATGGCCATTAGATGGGGATCCAGCAGACCTGTGCTTGTCGTGAGGGACTGTGTACCCACACTCAGGGCTCCTCCTCACTTTATGCCCCTGCCTTTGCTACAGAGGCAGAGAGGGAGGGATGGAGAGGAGGAAAATTGCCTTTTATTGCCTCTCTATCTATTGGCAAACAGCAAAGCCCCTCTCTCCCCCAACCACACACACACTCATCTCCTCCACCCAAAAGTCTAACAATGCTTCATCTCCTCTGCTCAGTCGCCCCCCTGACCAACAAACCATTTTTATACGGTGGGAAAGGTGACTGCCCTGCTGCACTGCACACCCACTGAAGCCCATTGTCGACCCCTCCATCAGGCCACCTCCGCCTCCCTCCAAGCACAGAGGCATGCACGAACACACGGAAACAAGCTGGCAACAGAAACACATGCAATAACACCCACATTTTTTTATCTTTCTGCTCCTCACTCTTTCTGCCTCACGCAAATTAACGGGCAGAAAGCTGAAAAATGCCATTTCTGAGCGCAACTCTTTCTCAATTCCAGCACCATCCAGCTTACACAAAGGAAGAGTAACTTATTATACACATGACTGATTCACTCTCACTACCCCTTTCTCCTGAATCACAAAAACACAAAGTGTGTATTCAGATCAAAGTCCAAACCTTCTGGCAGCTCCTCCACAGACTCTGAATTTTTTTTTTTTCTGTATCAACACAGCTTCTCCTTTCCAGTGCAAGGCCGTCCTGTGATGATTTCAGGTTTTGGACTGATAAGCTCTCAGAGGAGAACCACCTCAGTTTAGGCAAGAGTTGAAAGAAACCAGAACTGACTGCTTTTATTGGAGGTCACCTGAGGGGCTGGGAGGTCACAGGGTTAATAGTGGGTGTGATGATCACCACCTGGATGTGTGGAGGTCATCCTAAACACTGAGGCATTTTACTGACAAAATGCATCATTACACCGAGAACTACTTTTGTTTAACTTGTGAGGTATGTGTGTGGTTTTATGGATGAGGTGCTATGTAGGCTGAATAATGAGTTTTATAGACTGTGAAAAAAAGAAATGAGCGGTGACAACTTAACCAAACCCATATAATGCCCACAGTTTGGGAGTTAGTGCGTAAATATTGGAAATGATGACGGGCACAAATCAGGACTAAGAATAATTGTTGTCTCTGATGCCAAGGACCAACAATTTAGCAGGATTTCAGACGGAACAGTTCGCAGCGAGACCACGATGAAGTCACTCACAGGGTATTTTAGCTACGCACTCAGTAAATGCAGACATGTATCTTCCACACAACCGTGCTGAGACCCGGGGCGCAACGTTACACCTCACATGCGCTTCCCAGCAGTCCGTGGCCAGGGTCCAGGGCTGCCGTGCCCGACTCACACCGAGACTCACAGACGCCAAGCCACAGAAAAAGAGAGAGGGAGTGAGAGAGAGAGAGAAGCAGACAGACACACAGACAGACAGCTGGGAATATATCTGCTGCAATATTATTATAGCCGCTTATTATGGAGCAGAGTGCGCGGCGAGGAAACGCGCGAAGGGTTTAAAGGAGTTTGTCTGTACTTACCTAAAATACGCGGAGAAGTGCGCAGTGACAGCAGTCCAAACTTTTAGATGAAGTCTCTATCAGGCCAATAAAGCTGTGATCTGCCCTGAACAACGACACGTCCACGAAATAATCCAAACGCGGCTCTGAAGCAAGTTGTTGCGCTCAGCGGACGACCTCTGTTAAATCTCAGAAAATAACAAACTGATCCTGATTAGCTGATATTTGAGCCGCGGCCTGACTTTAACTTCACACTCCTAGGGTATATAGTTATAAACCCTGTCGATAACGAAAGAAGATATTTTTATTTTATTTTTTAAAAAAAGGGCGAAAGACCGTCCTGGGTCCCTGCGCTTCTGCCCCTATATCTGAATCTGAGCCCCGGCTCCGCTGCTCAGTCCGGGCTCCACAGCCGGGCCAGCAGGCGCCACCAGGTGCTCATTTACATAACTGCACCGGCTGTGTCCAATCACAGCTGCGAGCAAGGTGTCTGATTAGATATTCCAGCATGCACACCGTCCAATCAGAGCTGCCTGTGGGCGGGGGATGTGACCTTAACAACACTGTAGAATGAAAACTAGTGAGGATCCTTTGTGGGGGCAATGGGGGTTTCTTTGTTACAGCAACGCTGAGATTTGGGGGAAATATGACATCTGATACAGCAGCACGCAGAGCGCATTCACCTTGTTAACCCTTTGAGTGTCAGAAAATGTTGCTGTGCTGTTTTGAGACAGATTTTTTTCAAACGTAAACTTGTAAACTCCTGGAATCATCTGCTCTGTCTCTCAGCGCCTCACTTGGGTCATTTAACGTGGACCCAAAACACTCTGCCTTGGTATTTACCTCTGAAGGAAACTTTATTACAGAGTATTGGTGGTGTAACTGTATACCATTACTGCCCCTGGGCTATAATGACTCAGATTGAAGGGTTTGCAGTAAAGCACAGCGACGGAGCTGGAACCAGGAGAGTTGTTGATAGGAGACCCTGAGGCAAGGCTGGAGTGAGCCGGGAATTCATGTTTTAAAAGAGCCACATGTGTGCATGTTTATGCTGAATTACATCAAAAGTTGAACTAGTCACACACAGACAGGTTGAAAAAAAAAAGGCTGTGCAGCAGTTACAGTATGTGCTGGTACTTGCCTGACTGGCTGAGGGGAGGGAAACTTTAGCTGGCGCTCAATCAGCAGCAAGGGACAATAAAGGTCATTTAACACACTGAGCTCCACCTTGGATAAACAGTAAAAAAGGGAACACTGATACACAATGTGCTGCCTATGTTCTCTTTTGTGTGTCTCGTTTTTTTTGTGTTTGTGTGTGTTTCAACTTGCTTGTGCTCACATTATCCCAGGAATGCTCCGATGAAGCAGTTTTGTTAACCAGTTAATGTTTTCACTGAGATAGAGTCAGCAAAGTGATAGATTAATTCCATGCCCATGCAGCGGTGAAAAGCTGAGTGTATTCACTCAGGCAAACAAATGTACATTATAGAAGAAAACACTGGACAGCTGTAGGTACGGATACAGTTACTGGTCCGTTTTTATGTTTAGATTTTACACTAAAGAAATTATATGTTTAGAAAATATGATGCATTGTTATGGATAAATATTAACTGTCATATGAACCAGTTTAACCTGCTACAACATTGAAGTGCTAATAACATGGTAATGCACTAATAATAAGGATACAGTAGCTAAATATT
>JAPZDZ010000025.1:9152350-9163625 GCA_029783805.1 Acanthurus tennentii
CAGTTTAACCTGCTACAACATTGAAGTGCTAATAACATGGTAATGCACTAATAATAAGGATACAGTAGCTAAATATTGTACTATAACAGAAACAGCAGTTTCTCTTAGCTTGAACTTTTGATACTTAAAGTACATTTTTGCTAAATAATCCCCACTTCCACTTGACTTTTACTTGTAATGGAGTAATTTTAAAGTGTTGTTTTGCAACTTTTACCTAAGTAAATGACCTGAGTACATCCTCTGCTACTGATGCCATGTATCCCACAGGAGAGGCAACTAAACGTCTGTCTTTTCTCCAGAAACGGATGTGCAACATGAATGTGTTTTAATGCTGTTTAACATCAAGGAATTGATTAAAATTATAAGATTATCAGAAATACATATGACCTACATTAGCTGCATGTGTCTGCACATTAATACAAAACAATTTTAAGTCTTTTATGTATTTCTCGATTGATTTTATAAATATCTACTCATAACTTTATGTTTTTCTTTTCTTTCTGTGTTTCTCAAACCAACTTTATTCCACCCCTTGTTCTCCTCCAAGTTTCTTTGTGTTTTGCAGAGACTGTAGTTGGACTTTCATCTGGCCTGGCCTCATTCTCTCTCTGCATATCATTAACATTCTCTCATCACTTTTCAATTCAGAGCTGAACCGATCCAAAGTATGCCTCTCTCTTTGTGTTTACTGGTTAAGCTTCCCTCCTCAGTCCACAACATAAACATAAATAACCCTTCGAGCAGATTTTTCTGTCTGCGTAGCCACGATGTGATCATGATTTATGCATGTTTTCTGGTTCACTGGAGTCTATTTTAAATAGGTTTTCTCTTTGTTTTCTTATTATGCTAAACAAATTAAACGATGGTGATGAAAATAATCTCGAATTAAAGAGATGAGGAGAAAACCACTGTGGATATTTGAGAGTTGTTATTTATTATGCTACCAGAAAAAATGTTCACTGATGAACACAGTAATTCTCAGTTCTTGCTCTCTCACTCTCCAGAGCTTTTCTCGCTTTTCTTTTCAGCCTTTTCTGTTGAGCACATCGCCCAACTGGCTCTGCTTTGTTCGTTGTCTGGGCAACTGCAAATCCCCTGGCAGAATTAATGACCTTTTTCAGTATTATTCTTTTCCCTCCTGTTTTTTTGTGTGTGTGTGTGTGTCTCACTTTTTTCTTCTCCTTTTTTTCACATTCATTTCTTCCTGTTTCACAAAATATGTTCGGTTCCTCCACAAAGTTTTTGGTTTTGTTGTCACTTTAAACCCCTACTCTCCCTCCTCCCTCTTGACTCATTCTCGCTTTGAGTGAAAACCAGTGGAGCATAAGAAGCAGGTCTGATCCTGTGAGGAATTCACTTCGGGAGAAAGAGACTAATAGAGAGAGAAGTTCAAGTTGCATTGCACTTATGAATCAGCAAGGACAGGAAAGCACTTGATATGACAGGTAAAGAAAGTTAGCGAAAAAGAAGAAGAATTCATTGCTCAAAACATCAGCAGTCCGTCATGAACAAGGGAAGGGTTTTTCATCAGGAAGAAAAATGTGTTAAAAGTTAAAATATAGTCCTTTTTCAAAAGGACCATTGCATTCAACAACAAAAAAAAGAGTATTTTCATCCACAATTTGTATTCAGGAGGGATGACAGATGATCTATTACCTTGTCATTTTAAATATGCAGCTTGAATTATCACCTTTCTGACATCAATTTAGTCAAAAACACAGACATTTGAATTAGAAATTTAAGTGTTCAGCTCAAAGACAAGAGACAACACACACACACTCACACACACGCACACGCAGGCAGCCTGTCCACCCCCTGTCATGGTCTGACAGCTGTGCAGGGCTGCAGGATTCAGACAACACAGATCAGTTGCAGAATGTGAGGCTTGCAGTATGTTGGGAACTGGCGTAAAACCGCATACCAAGCATACTAGGCTCTGAGACATCTCCGCCGCCACTGTCTTTTTCACTGGGAATATCCAAAAACAGTGAATGTCTCCGATTTGCGACGGTCAAATGAACCCCTGAAGCGCTCCACGGCCCCTTTGGCCACAAAATACCTTCTTTTTTCTCATGCATGTGTGACTTCAGGTCCAGGTTTGGCTTAAACACACAGATATGCATGTGTGAGAGAGGGTGTGTGTGTCTATGTGAGTCTAAGACTCTACATGCACCCCTGTGTTTCCCCCCCGATGTCTGTTTACTGTGACTTGTCCGAGCTCTGTCGGTATCAGTGTCGCAGGCCCAGGACACGTTGTATTTGATTGGCCCCCGGAGAGGATCTTGAAGCAGTGGAGGTGTCAGGGGTCACAGGGTCAGTGTCTGCCCCATGGGGGTGGTGGTGGTTCTGTCTGGGGGGTCGGGGTGTGCATCAGAGCCCTGGAGCTCTGTTTTTAGGCATTAGAGAGGAAAACGGTCGTGTCAGCTCCTCTCACTTTCCACAGAGCTCTCTGTCTGTTCCGTCATCTCTGTTTGTTCCCTGTTGTGTTTCTATTTTTGGATTGAAGATCATTGATATTTTGTCTTAGCGAGATTAAAAGTCAGCAGCTCTATAAGCTTGTCCTTAGGCACAGCGCTGCTCGAGCTAAATGTTGTCATCCCTTGGTTAAGCATGTTAGTGTTTTAACATTTCAAAAATTAGCACAAAACACAAAAACAGCAAAAATCTGGATGAAATATCATTAGTTAAGCCTATACTTGGTCATAAAGTAAAGTACTAGGCATTTGTAACCTGACTGTGCTTAAGGAAAAGTCAGAGGATCATTAAGTTATTATCAACCCCGAGATAAACATGAATGTCTGAGACAAATTATAAAAAAACAAGAAACACAGATGCTAACCTCAAGGCGGCTCTAAAATTATAAAGATAAATAACATGGAAACCAGGAATGTCTGTGCAAATTTTTGTGGCAACCCCTCAAATAGTTTTCTGAGATATTTCAGAGATGTGACTGACTGACATAACCATTCTAGTACACAGGATCTTGAAGTGAAAACAAAGACTCACTCAAGTGTTATCTTTCGGTCACAAAAAGGAGGTTTTTTCCTATGAAACTTCCTCATATGTTTGATTTTTTTTATATCATAAAGATCTTGTAGGAGTAAATGGAATTCTTACACATGACACTGGTTCTTCACAGAGCTTATATACACATGAAAGCACTTACTGAAACAGATTAATTTAGCTGGCTGACACCATGCGGGAGCTTTCAAAGATATAAGTGTCTGCTGGACAAATCCGATCCTGCCATAAGAGTCCTTGTGATCATGCAGCTGGATGTGTGTGAAGTGGGATGAGCTCAGTGTTGTCAGGGGAACGTTCGGGGGAGAGGGTGAGGTGGGAGGGAGGCTGAGGGGAGGTGAGATTGTCAGGTGTTGGTGGTGGAGGTGGTGATGTTGTTCCAGATGACCCCTCACACAGTCCAGAGTCCCTGGAGACCCTCTCAGCTGTAGCAATGCACTTGTGCCACTTCTTCTTCCTCATGGCTGGAGATGGAGGAGTGTGTGTTGGGGGGGGGGCTGCAGACTCTTTGGGTGTCAGGTTCCCCCCCGCCTCACCTCCTCAGAAATCCCCCTGCTATTCATTTGTACACACACACACACACACACACACAGACATCTAACAGCATGGAGGACTTCAGCCTCTGCTTTGGCATTTGGGAGGCTCCTCTACAACTGTCGCCTTCTGTTCAAACTGTCACTCCAGCCCCTCTAGGATTTTACTTCCCTTTTTCCTCACCCCTTCCCTCCCACCTCTCCTCACCTGTCTAAGCCAGCCGTTGAATGAATGGCATCCCTTTCTTCTCCAATCTCTCCATGTTGCTAACAATAGAGCTTTGGGAATTGTTCAGTGTAACCACCATCGGATGTGCTCTGATCTTCTTTGTTTGGCCCTCCACCCGACTGTCTTTACCAATTACATGTTTGGCCCCTCCACACCCCCTGGTCTTTAGCTCAAACAGTAGTTTAACTCGGCTCATCCCTGCCTCAAACAGCCATGTCATGTTCTCAGGCTGGTCTGTTTGCGCAAAGGCATATAATTATAGCTATCCTTTAATTATTTTAATTAATATTCAAATTGTTCAGAGCTCATTGCAGAAACAAAACAGCTAATGTGCTGGAGCAGTTTCAAATGCCTTGTCTGTGGACTTTGTCGCCATGTTAACCCGAGTCTGATCTGCTTCCAGTCTAATGGATCCGAAATCCTTTCCTTTTGTGAAACTTTCCGGCAGGCTGTTGCTGCCTCCTTCCAGTGAGAGTGAATGTTGTGTCGGATTGGAAGGCGCTTAGGACGGGGTGGTAGGCGAGGAGAGTGAGGAGGGCGGGTGGGGGCGGGTGGCGATTCAGTAGGGGTGCAAATGAGTGCCATTGCATTGCAGTGAGAGGTGGTGCTAAAAATACCTATTGACACATGGGCTCCAACTCACAAACAGGGACACAGACAAACACACACGAGGCAGCGACTAAAGAGGTCTCATTCATGCACCACCGGGCAGAGAAACACACAAAAGCACAGAAACATATGCATATATTTATGACAACGCGCACACGCATAAATGTTATATTTGAATCACATAAAGGCCCAATTATTTACGTTAAAGCTGAACCACCACATCAAAACCGAACCACCCTATAGTGAATTCCTGTGACTTTGCATTGGCAGTGCTTTGTGTTTCTGAGGGCTCCATGTCAAACAGAGAACAGACCTTTTCCACACTCAAGCTACAAGTCCTCTGAACAAACAAAACCCAGCTGCCATATTGTGACCCTCTGCAGGAGGAATATGGGAAAGCTGCTCTGTACACAGTGTGTTGAATGCACGCTGTGGTAAATATTGTTTTTGAGTTTACCTCGCAACGATACACTGCTGGGACAGTTTGCTCGGCACCGATCACCTGAACAAAAGAAGTGATAGAGGTCGGGTGTTTTTCATCATGAACCACTTTCAGAGCCCTTTTCATAATATAGGGGTGTGGTGTTCACCTAGATGAGTTCTTCTGTGACAATGATGTGTTTGCACCATCCAGGACAGATCAATCTATTTTTTGCTGTCTACACACGAAGAACAACTCAACCTGAAGGAACCTTGAAATCAGGTTTCTGCCTTGATGCACAAACCTGATTTTATGGTCTTTTCAATGCACTTTCCTACAAAAAGCTTCATTCAACTTCTCATATTTCCAAAAAACCTGACTCCCTGAATAGAAAAAGTACTCAAACTGCAATTGTATTTTTACTCAAATTCAGTAAAAGCACCAATACAACAATATACTTCTATGAAAGTAAAACTTGAGAGATCTTAGTCTGAACTAGCAACTTTGAAAAATTAAATATTAACAATTCTTGCATGTAATGTAAGGTAAATGATCTCCAAACTGTAATTGTCTAAGTGAAGCACCTAGTAAGTTTAAACTATTGTAGGTGATGGTAGTCAAAACAAACATCAGAAGATGCTAAGAAGGACATCTAATCTCCAGAGCTGAGGCCTCGTCACCCCCCACAGCGCTGCTGGAGCACTGGTCGCAGACTGGAGGGACAACTGCCCAAGCTGTAAATCAGAGTGTGTGTGTGTGTGTGTTTGTGTGTGTAGGTGTGTGTGTGTGTGTGTGTGTGTGTGTGTGGTCTCTGTACGAGTGAAAAGTATGTGACTCTGCTAACAGCAGAATAAGGGATATTTGGCAACCTCAAATACCTCTAAGGAGCGTTGAGAAGGGAAAGTGTCTGAAAGGGAACAGAAACACAGCAACAGTAAAACACTGCCTTTATTTTTTTACATTAACAATGTAATCATGTCATGTTTGGCAGCATATCAGCCACAGGGGATATTTTACTGCAAAATCTCTTTTTTTACTTAAATACTAAAAGTACATTTAACATATAACACTTCTTTACTCTTACTTTATAGCAAAACTCAGGACTTTTACTTGTAAATGTGTCTGTTTCATATTAAAGTATTAGTAACTACATTCACTCGAGTAATAGTAATAGATCACTTCCCTCATTGACACTAATAAAACTTTGTGACCTGGCTTTTCTAAAGATGATGAAACGGAAAATGGTTGTTATACTGTGTAACACAATACTGCCCCTACACACTATTAACACCACAAATGAGAAGCCTGTGCACAATAAGCTCGATGCACCTGACTGTTAACTGCAACACAGACTCACACTAATATTGGCTTTGATAGCCCTCTAGTGACCGCAGAGGTGTACCTGCCAGCTAAGATATAGAACTATAATTTACTATAATGAGACTTATTACAGTTTGGCTGTTTCTGTGAAGCCAACCGGGACATTTTATTTTAGTTTTTGTCTTTAAATTAAACACTTAAACATTCATTTGTGGCCATTGCTGTTCTCTCTCACCCTGAAATACTTTTACAGCTTCCCACTCACCCTCTGTCTCACCTGTGTGTGTGTGCGTGTGTGTGTGTGAGCGTGTGTGTGTGTGCAGCGCCCAAGGGAGTGTATAAAACCAGACTAATGAATTTTTTTTTTTTGGTCTGCTTATGCTCTGGCTCCCATATGAAACCAATTCATTACTCGGTCTCACCCACATGTTAGCAGGGCAAGGGTCACAATGGGAGCAAGAATGAGGCAAATAACAGACAGGGGGGAGAAAAAGGGCAATAGAGTCCCCACAACAACCTGACTGCGTCATGAGAAAGCTTTCCGAACAGAAAAAAATAGATTAAATTCAGACCACATGGGCATTATAGACGTGGCCGATGCTGGCAGCAAAGACTTTTAACACAGCAGAATTTAACAGTTTGGAAATTTATGGGTCAGTAACCGGGGACCTTTGTCTGGCTATAATTACTGCCATACAGGTTTGAGGGCCACAACACAGTTAGCGCTCAGTCTGGAGAAAATAAAGAGGCTCTAGGCTCCAACTCTGAAACAGAAACAATTCCAGATGATTCCTCTCGTCCCCCCGTCTGAGTTTATCAATTCAGCAAATAACATCTCACCATACAAGTTGGCACAGAATCCAAATCATGCAAGATGAGGGGATTTCCACCCACTTCCATCCAGTAAATAATGATTATGGCAGTCCTCAGTGGTGTTCATCATCATCATGCTGTTTCAGCTCGCCCATGAACGCAGCCCAGCGGGTCACGATAAACACGATGAGATCACAGCTGCAGCTAGATTTACTTTTTCATCAAGAGTGTGAATAATTTGACAAACACTGTCAGCACAGTCTTCGCATAATGATGGCGAAATACAGCACTCAAAAAAGACATATATGTTTAGGAAATGTCTCAAATTTTCAACACATGACTGTAGAAATAATTTTATTATAAACTTTGGAAAGGTGATAATTTTTTCCATATGCTCCACAGTTAATAAAAGCAGTGGCGCAGTGGACAATGCATGGGGTTATTTCTTATGGTTAGAGCCACACTCTTCCTCCCATGAATACCCCATTTTATTAGATGTTTTCTTATAAGACGTATAGTGGCTTTAAAATAAAATAGGCAGCACTTTCATAAACAAGCACCTTAATAATAAAATCTAGCTCACAACATCACTACAGCATCTTTCCAACAGATTGATGCTGATCACTCTTGGGGGGATCAGACGCCTCTGAGGAGAGTAAATAAACCACATGCTGTTTCAAGCAATGCTTATAATAAAACAGGATTGTTTGAATATTTCATTTACTTTATTATTATTGACCACTGCACTGTAGAAATGAGACTTCAACACTGTACTGTGCATTCATCCACTTTTATTACCTTATAAGTAATGGTTAGGTTGGAGTCTATCCCATAATGCATTGGGCAAAAAAAGCCCCTGGGTATTACAGAGTTAATAGTAGTGTCTTCATATGCACAAATATTTTGCACATTTGCTGCACATGCAAGTAAACAGCCTCATTTCCAAATAATTACACCATGAAAGCTCAAGCTTGCTAATAACTTGAAGACTTCCTTAATGATTTTGTGGTTGGGTACATTTTACTTCATTTCATGCTTTCTGCTTCAAATATCCCCCATGTGGAAATTCACCTATTGAGTAGCTCAGGAAGACTTTAATTAGACTTGAGTATGGTGCAGCTGATTATCATTATTATCAGTAAAACTCATTGAAGTAATTATGTCTCTCAGGTAAAAGAAAGTCACCTGATTTATCACAAAGCAACTTTAACCATTAAGCATCACCATCTCCAGGAGAATAAATGTATCTTTTTGTATAATGTATTTGGTATTCAGGCAGAATACACTGTAATTAGTTAGACAAAGCTCATCCAAACATTTCCCAAGTGTACATTGTAATCACAATTCCCCCTTATAGTTTTGACAAAACATTTAAATGTCAAATCACCTGCTCTGCCTTATTATGTGCATTTGAGACAACTGAGAGCTGGCATGGTTTATTTTTAAAAAAAAAAAAACAAAAAAAAACAAGAGATCACAAAGGTTTATTGTTGAAATATATTTCCATGATATTGTATTCAAATATCCATAGACCCTATCTATCACAGATTACAGATGATGTCTTAGAGATGAGTAGGAATAAAATACAAACAAGACAGCTACAGGGTTTAGAATATTATTTTATTTTATTGCAATAAGCAGTCCAGTTATCATTAGGCATACTAGGAATGAAATGAGGAATGCAGCAAATAGCCCAAACACGCCTCAAGCCTTCACACTACACTCTCCAGACACTGTCAGTTTGAATATTTTCAAAAAACACAAGAAAATCCACATGAACACAACTAGAAGTCTGTTGTGTGTCTAACAGCATGGTAGTGTTGAATAACTGCTTCACAGGGTACCAATGGTAGAAACGACTGCATGGGGCTGCAGTGTGATGCATTACACAGTAACACAGCACTGTGCTGAAGAGTTTCCTCAGTGAACACATGAATGAGGTAAGACGACAGCACACAATAATGCAGCACTCATGACTAGAGCGAGGCCATCACATGTCACAGAGAAAGAGAGAGAGAGAGAGGCCAGTAAACCAGCCAAAATGGCCATTAGTAAAACTCCAACAGGAAATACAGCGGTGAGGAACACTGAGAGTTGTCTTCAGCAGGTGTCTTAACAGCATTTTGAGACCTGACTTTGATTTTTAGCGCTTTGTTGAAGTCATAGTAAACCAACAACAGAGCATATATGGAGTGTGTTATTTATAATGATGCACATGTTGAAGCCAAATGGCCAGCCTCTCTTTCTGTTAGGTTACAGGAATAGTTCAACACTTGATAAATGCAACACCAATCTCATGTACCATAAAAATGAAAATAGCATAGCAAAGTTTAGGTTAGCACAAAGATTAGAAACAGGGGAATACAGCAAGCCTGGTTCTGTGAGAGAGTAACAATTTCTGCTTACCAGCTCTTTTAAAACTCACTAACACATTATATCTGGCTTGTTTGATCCACAAAAAAACCCAAAGTGTAAAATTACAGACAGCCTGGGCAGTAAATGCAGCTGGCAAAGAAATAGTTGGGCCTGTAAAATTGTTTGTTTGCTTATTTTATGGCTTAAATAAACAAACAAAATTTATTGTTCTAATTAGTGATCTCTGTTTTTGTTGCCTCTGTACAGACAGGCTGGGTTGTTTCTTTCTGTTTCCAGTCTTTGTGCTAAGCTGAGCTACTCTCCAATTTCATTTTCACCACAGACACAAGAGTGGCATTCATCTTCTCATCTAACTCACGAGAAGAAATTGGATAATTGCACTTTCCAAAAATGTTGAACTATTCCTCTAACTGATTTTAAGCTGTCTCTGTTGGCTCACTGTACTACTGTACTTCTATTACCATATAAACTTGCTGAATAAGTTTCGTCAAAACCCTGCATTAAGTACAGTAGATCTCCATTAGGATCAAAGGATCATTTTTGTAGTAGTTAAAACACTACAGGTTAAATTTCAGAAACAGCCTTTTCCAGCAAATAAGATTCAACTGCCCAGCCTGCCCTCCCCAAACTTGTTTCACTATCCTGCAGACTGTAAAGAACCACACCAAATAAAATTTCAGTCTCAGATACAGCATAAACTAAATCAAAACCCAGTTCACATAAATGAGCCTCAATACTGATAACAGCAAAACTATGAGTAAATATTTGTTTATTACACTCCACATCCGTCTAACAAGCCCCCGTATTCCTCCCCCACACCCCTTAATTAAAGTTGTGACAAACAATGAACTACAGAAACATTTATATCATGTTCTTAAATCTCCAGCTGCTCTGAGAGCCAAACGGCTGCTTCAGTGAATGACATCATATTGACAGTGCTTCTGATTTGTTTTATCATCCATTCCTGAACTTTGGCATCTCAGCTGTGAAGTCACTTTGAAATTGAAAACCAGTTAGCAGATTATTCCAGGCTGAGGGAAGTAACTTTGTTCATTTATTTCTGAGAACTACATGCAAAAAAAAAAGAAGTAAGAAAGAAAAATTAAATCAAACCAAACCAAACCCATTCATAGAAGCAACACTAAAGAATAAGCTTCATGGATGAGGAAGCAGAGCAGAGGCAGAGCATGAAATAAATGAATATGCTCTGTGTATTTAATGGAGAAGGAAACAAGGTCGTTGAATTAGAAGAGGTCATATAATGAATAATATGAGGAATAGAGGCGCAAGAAAAAAAGGAGGAAGGAAGGAATGCAGATTCAGGAAAAAAAAAGGAATGAAAAGTGCACTGGGTTAAACAGGGAGAAGACAGGTAAGAGAAAGACCTTCCTGCTTGCCTTTCCTTCCATTATCACTCGCACTCATTTTCCCGAAGGACATTGTACATGTTGACTGTGAAGCCAGATGGCTTATCGTCCTTCTGTCTTGGACGCCGGAACCCCTCATCTTCATCATCTCCATCCTCGTCATCGTCTGCATCCCGGTCTCTCTCTTCCTCTGGCTCGGTGCTGGACTCTCCATCCTCATCATCATCCCTCTCTCCTGTTCCTTCCTCCTCTGTCGTCCTTCCTTGAAGAGCCATGATCTCCGGCAAGTCTGGATGATTTTCCCAGTGCTCTGTAGACCAGATATGATCCCCAAAATAAATTCCCTCCTGATTTTTACTTTCCGAATACACTTGAAACTGAAATGATGAGTCATGGAAGAGCTCCATTTACCTCTCAGGCAGCTGTAGCTAGGTGGTCTTAGGCAAAGGCACAATCTCCCATCGATTGCCAACCTCAGGAGACTGTTAGCTGCACGGTAAACATCGTTGCGGGCTGCTTTTGCTGTCTTATAGCCTCTCCTCTCTGCCCAGGCTAAAGATTACAGAAAGAAACAGAAAGAGAGGAA
>JAPZDZ010000025.1:9177630-9200558 GCA_029783805.1 Acanthurus tennentii
AATACCCTAAATAACAAACAAAATTAATGATTAATTCCATTCGATTGCATTAGTTTTATAGTCCTAGTATTATGAATGAATGGCAGGCTAAACTAGAGGCAGTTACTCACTTTACCCTGTTGGCAAACAGAATAAGTACAACCCGGAAGGATCCTACTGGCAAAGGTTGAATTGAAATAGAGATACACAGAGGTAGGCTTACTGATAAGAGATATTATAAAGGTTTAATAAATAACTGATTACAAGAAACACGATGAATAGAGACCGTAAATATGGTGTGAAAAAACAACATGCTGATCTCTGAGATTAAGTGTCTCAAAACAGTGAAAAGTATATTTTGTTTTTTACAGTTGTAACGTAAATGGCATCGCTGATGTAATGTAATGTTGAACTTTCTTTCAAATGTGAGGTATCTGTACGGATTTCATGGTTTTGAGCACCTATGTACGGTTACAAATCTTATTTAGGGGGGAATTTTTCAGTGGATTCAAAGTCTCAGCCAACGTTATGAGTAGTCTCACAAGTAATTAACAACAAATCACCAAATATCAATAACATTCAAGAAATGTCACAAAATCAAAATGCACGTAATGTTTACAATAAGCCGTGGCTCAACAGAAAGACTCCATTTCTGCTCCTTGTATCTTGTAGTTAATCAGGCCCGACGTTATAATTAACATCGTGTTAGCTAGCACTGAGCTCAGTGTGTCAGTGGAGCCCTCCCGCCTGGGAAAAAAAATAACAAGCAAAGCAGAAAAAAAAAACTCAAAGGATAAAAAAACTGAAGCGGGGAGAAAAAAAAAACCAATAGACCATCCTCACAGACTTCCGGCTGTGGAGACGGGCGGAGAGGCGGCAGCGGAGTCGTGCAAATCTACTAAAAATTACTACCGACTGCATGGATAATGGTGCCATTTACCGGTAACGAGGACTCTGTCTCCTTTCCCGGAACTCTCGTAGGTCGGGACAATTTGGACACAGTTTCCAAAATTGTCCAAATTCCTGCAAACCAGTGAAGTTTTTTTCCCCTCTTTGCCTTTTTCTTTTTTTTTTTCCCTTCGGTGAAGCAGCTGCCTCGTCTAAGCTTCACTTCCTCCGGATAAGGTCGTCGGACAAAAGAAGTGTGTGTGTGTTGATGTCACTTCCTGTAATTCAAGAACAGTTAATTCAAAAAATGTCCACATTGTTAACACGTTTTCGGTCATCTGGTTGTATCGTTATCAGAACAGTGGAATGGTGTTTGTACACCGATTTGAACCGTATCCGTATGCAGCCTGTTAGCATTTGTTTCGTTACATAGGCCTATATTCTACATTGGTACGATATGTTCACTTGCTGTCGGATGTAATACCATCAGGTACAATCATTCTGTCAAATGACATTTTTCCTTCATATTACGAAATTGTACGCTTACTTTACTTGCTTTTTGCTGTAGTTATCTTACCCTCAATTTTTTCCCTTGTAGTAAATGTGTAACATTGAACTTTTTAATCCATTCACTCAAATAAATAATCAGTCAACAAACTTGTCCTCTTCACACCAGGAACAGATTACTAAAGGATCTAATTCCTTTCTTTATTTGAGTATACTCAATATTTCTGAATATGAGACTTGTGTTCAGACCATCAAAAACACACAAAGGTTTTTGGCAACTTTAGTTGAGTAACGACATAATGCAATGTAGTCCTTAAATAGTTCCCTACGGTGCAATACATTGCACTACAATATAATGTGTGTCCGCTGCACTTTTTTGTGCAAAAATCCGATGTTAAGGGATTGCCTTCTAAACCATGCTTGAAGTAACATGTAAATTATCATCTTATGTGTCATTTTGCGTTATTTATAAAAAATAATTAAAATTGTATGTGTGTTCTACTAACACTTGTTGATTTACAGTTTCTACTATCGGTATAAACCAATTTCATATGACACGATTTCTCCTCACATTGCTGGAAAAATTTAATTGATTCAATAAACAACTTTTTTTCTCCTGATTAACAAAATAAATCAGTCTTTTCGTTTTTTTGTTTCTTTTTGTTTTTACATTTACGACTTAGAAGCTTGAAAATACGAGATAATGAAACAGCACTTAGAGGCTGTGTTACAGTCCTGTGGTTAGCAATATTTTTTCCCATGATGGTGAAAGCGTGATCTGTCCCACTGTGCCTCTGATTGGCTAACCCTCATATTTTTTCCAGTGTTAGCCAATAAGAGTTAGCGTAGGGCGGGTCATGACGCCGCCATCTGGGGGAAAAAAAGCAATTCGGTCCCTTTGGTCGATTTAGTTAGAATTTTATTACGCGAATTAACTGTAAGAAACACTTTAAACCGAAAACAATCACGCCTTCTTAATTTATTTACATTCAGTGTTAATCATTTTAATGTAATGCCCTAATGGTCCGCACGATGTCGCTGTAAGGACAGTTATACACGTTTACTGTATCGTCAACATCCGGCGACACGTCTCCCCATCCAACGTATCGCCGAACTGGCTGCTTTATGTATCCAAACCTCTTCAGAGTTTTAATTAAAGGCGATGTTGTACCTTTGGCATTTTTTTACTAACTGAGAGTCACTCATTCAGTTTAAAGTGCATTTAGATTCAGGATTAGGCGCTTCAAACAAGCCCAGAGCCTCAAATGGGGGAGGTGAGGAAGCTGCAGAAGAAGTTGAGACAGATTGAAAATCTGGAAATAAAGATCAGTCTTACCCCAGAGGAGAGATTCAAGGTAGAGAAACACCTCATTTGCATTTTTTCCCTAACGTGATCTGTGTGTAACCTGTGTGACGGCAAATCCTGAATAGATTTCCCTGAGGTGTAACAACAGGTCACGTCTGCAACTCATGTCTTACCACAGCACAGCAACGAGATTAAATCAAGACATAAACATTACAAATAAATATCTATCTCTTGTGCTGCATATGTTGCTAAAGTAGCAAAGCTAACATGGCTGCATAGAGAACAATTTTTGACGTAGAAATGCTACGTAGAACAAATGATCAGGAACTTCAGGAGCGTCTCATTGTAAAGGACAAAACATGTATTCCTTAAAAAATGGCCATGCCCTTCAGCTGTGTTGTTGTTGTTTTTATAAGGCTACATCCCCCTAATTGGATGCAGGAAAATAGATGAATACAGTGGTGTACCTCACATCTATAACTGAGGAACATTTGGTAATGATGCTGAACTAGTACAGTATCCATTATTCATGTTTGTGAGTAAGTTGCAATTCCTCTATCATAGCGTATAATGTATTATTAAATAGCCTACAATTAACCAGTAAATTATTGTAATAAAAAAAACGTGCATTATAGTATGTAACAAAGCACATCTTCTGACCAGTACTGTCACTGAAATTATGCAGTATTTTTACTTAAGTGTTTCCATTTTTTGGTACCATATAACACAACATACCAGTAAACATGTATTAGATTTAACTTCACCACACTCATCTGACAGATATGATGCTTGGTTACTTTTCATATTGAAGATTAACATAGAAATCATGAAAGTAATTTACAAAATGAATGCACAGTAACAGTTTAAACTAGCCAATGGTGCAGAATGTATTTACTATATTTAGCTCAGATGAAAACGTTATTTGCATATCAATAATTATACATGATAATAATTTATGAGTAAAGCGTACATTTAGTTTGATACCATTACTCTTCAGTAAATGTTTTGGTGTTCTTTTAAAATTCAGGAGTGATTTCACTGTTATGTATAGTAAATTTTACATAAGTAAAATATCTTTATAATTGTACTTGCAAGAGAGATAAGATAAGTTTTTTTTATCTTCAGTAAAACACTGGAACCTACATTTCCCACAGTGCATTTGTTTTTTTGTTGACCCTCCCTACCCACTAATTGCCTATTTATTTAAAAACTTAATGCTCCCCCCCTTGGTGAAAAATATTGTAGTTTTCAAAGCCTAGATTACCCAGGTGACATCACTGTTACATCACCAGGAGTTAATTTCTCAGACTTTACAAAGCTCCTTCAGAGCTTCAAAAGACATACAGTGTAAGGGAATTTTTTTTTTTTTTGCTTTGAAAATAGTTCATCTTTTGTGCATAAAACTAGTGCTTATAATGCTTGTTTAACACATGAAACAGCCCCCTAATGTCAAGTCATGCATGTTTCATAACTCACAGTCAGACAGGAGTACGGCTTATGTTGCCAGTTGCAGTGTAATAAATCAAGACAGGCTGAGCATGTTGGTTGTGCATATAAACAACTTGTGGATTTAGCAGCTTGGTTTACAACCAATCTCGTGCCTTCTTCCCTCTCAGATCTCCAGGAAGGCGGAGCTGCGTTCCAGATTGGCTGAGCTTCAGCTGCAGCTTTCTGGCCCGCAGCAAACTCTGGGGATTGTGGGAGACGGAAAAAAGGAGAAGATGAAAAGACAAGTGTAAGGAAGTGAGGGAGAGGTACTAGCAAGGGGGGGCAGATGGAGAGCATAATTCTTCAAAAGCAACAACATTCACTTTGAAGCCTTTGATCTTTTTTGTATGTCTATCCAAATACGCTTGAGGTCAAATACTGTCACGCTTGAAGAAAATGGGAACTTTCTGCTGTTCATAATGTGTCATGTAAACATCATTCAGGGATGTCACCCTCCCTATTAAAGCCCTTCAGGGTTTTGTGCACATCACTAAAATCACCATGTGGGGATATTAACATCAAGCTAAACGAGACACACGTATTCCTTCTGATACACAGACTAAGAGCTCATTATTAAGAGGCACTGTTTGGTTAGTTTGGGACTCGGAGATCCTCAACAGGTATGCTCCCTGTCACAAAGGATGCTGTGTGCAGTTTGTATCTTGATTATTCATTCAGATCCTGCTTTCTGCACTGGCACAGGGAAGATGCCCCTGAGGCCCTTCCATCACAAACGCCCCCAGCCTCCAAGATCCTTAAGGGAGAAGAGGAGTCCAAAGCTCAAGCAACGCCAGCGCCGTCTGCCAAGCAGAGGGAGAGAGGAGGGGGAGCAGAGATGGGCAGACAGCGGGAAAGGACAGAGCCGGCCAATGTGTCAGATCACTGCCGAGACGCTGACAACGAGCAGCAACTGCAACAGGAAGGTGGGACACATTAAGAGAAGTGGCTGAAGAGATTGTTATTACCATTTATCGCTGGCAGTTAAAAGTACAATGCAGCGTGCTAATTTTGCGATTAACATCTAAAATCAGATTATACATGCATACCCAGAGGAGTCCTTAAAAGCTCACGTGGCTGCCAGCATTAAAACAAACAGGCTGCATTTGCTTCCCTGAAGACAGGACCCACGTTTTGCATCCTTGGAGCTAAATTACCCCCACGCTTTGCATTGGCAGACTAATCCATATTAAAGAACTGTGTAGATTAACAAGCCGGGGCGCTGATGAGGCAACATTGCTAATTGCACATATCATTTCTTTCTCAGAAGCTGAATTTACGTCCCTCAAATCTTCCTGGGAGAAAGCAAAGTTTCGCTTGAGGCTCTTGGAAGGTCACAATGACATCGTCACCTGTGTGGTTGCTGTTGACAACCTGGTGGTTTCTGGAAGGTAAATGTGGAAAGAAGCTCTGATTTGCATAATGGATGTGCAAAGTGAACATTTCACCTAATTTATCACTTAATATGCTCCCGCTGTCTCCCTCCTCGGCTGACATGTATTTGTTTTTCTTCCCCCACCCCGATTGCTCGGCGCAAATCTCTTGTGATTTATGTCGAACGCCTTTTAACTTCGCTTGTTTTTCGCCCGCCTTCTCTCACTCGCTACAACTCCCTTTTTATCTTCTCCTTCTCCCTCCGTCCATCTTTCTCCTTCAAGCCGAGATACAACAGTAAAGGTGTGGCACGTACCCACAGCAGAGGAGCACAAGAACCTGGGAGGTCACACCGGTGGGGTCACCTGTCTGTCTGCACCTCCCCCTGAGTACTGCAGGAGGCTGGGTGAGGACACACACACACACACATCCACACACACATCCTCACATGTGGGCCGACTACAACTGAGTAATGCCTGCGTCCTGCGGTCTGGTAATTATAGGAGCAGTTCATCAGATCACTCCCCGTGAGAGATAACCTCAGCAGACACTTTAGAGAGTTCACTGTCTGTCTGAAGCAGGCAGCCTTCCATCACTTGAACTCCACCGGCCTCTCCGGCTCTCCTCCTACACTCCCTCTCCACCTGCTTCGCTGACTTAAAATACCAAGTTGAGAAGTGTAGCGCATGAAAGAAGCAGCTCAGTCAGGCTTTAGTCACACTGTATTCATCGACTAATTTGTTTCTTTTAAAAAAAAAAACAACAAAAAAAACATCTATTCTCTCGTTGCCTCTTTCTCGCAATCTGTCTCTTTTTTTCATTTTGTACATCATCATTTATTTACAGCTTCCTCCCAGCTTAATTTTTTTGTCTCCTCTCTCTCTCTCTCTCCCTCTCTCTCTGATCCCCATTTGCTTCTCCTCCTCTGTCCCCTCCCACTCTTTTGTCTGTTTGCCCTCCACCCGCCGCCAGCTTGGTCCTTGTCTTTGTCCAACAAGGAGAGGTTTATTTTGAGTGGCTCTGCAGACTGCTATGTGAAGATCTGGGCCCTGAGCATTGGTACGCTGAACCACACAAGCATGCACAAACACACACACACACACATATATACATATATATTAAGGTAGACGCAGCCTCAGGGCTCTGTCTGAGAAACGTGTATGTGTGTGCATCGTAATCAATGTATTCCTATGTGACTGGTGGTCTGTGTCCTGTCAATTAAATTAGTTTTTTTTTCCTGTTACCCCAAGGGCAGTGTGTTAAGTCTATCTACACATTCAACGCTGTGACTGCGCTCTGCTTTGTGCCGGAGGAGGATGGCTACATCATCACCGGCTCAGGTGTGTTTTTTGTGTGGACAGCGGATGCATAAAGAAAAGATAAGAGCTAGTGACACTGGGAACAGAATAATTGGAGTAAGATGTAGTCATATCACATCATATTTGTGTCATCTTCTTTGCATGTTGTGTTTTGGACATGTAAATGCATACTCATACATACCGGGCAGCCTCTCACATAGTGGCACCATCTGCCAGTGAGTCAGTGAGTGTATCGCAGGGCTATTGGGCTGAATCACAGAGATGGAGGCACAGGGTTTAGGCAGTCAGGCTCAGGTGGGTCGACCGTGACCAGCAATAATGACTGCCAGACGCCTGTCAGCACATGTTAACCTCACACTCTGTCACCCCTGCAGACGGGGGCAAAGTTCAAGCCTGGAGCTGGCACACTTTCGAAAACTGCCAGTCAATCAACGCTCACCAGGAAGCAGTCACCTCCATCCAGGTGGGTGAGTCACTCACCCACTGGCCACCGATATGCTGTCCACGCTGTCGATGCTCAAGCTGTTTTCTTTGTGTCCAGCCTATTATAAAGAGGCGATGGCTGACACAAAAGCCCACTAATGTTTCTCTCTCTGTAGAAGCTGTCGAGAATAGTTTTAGAACTCTTGATTATTAATTTGTGTAATAGCCTGTCCTCATAAATCAAACTGCTATATTTCTACACTCTTATCCTCTCGCACACTCACTCTGTTTATTGCTTTCAATTGGAAATCAAAGATATTTGTTTAGATGTTAGCTGTGGAGCTGGGCCAATTATAGAGAGCATACTGTACATATTTTTTTTTGGGCAAAAGGGCTTTTTATGGATAATGAAATCCACAGCAGCAAATGCACATTTTTTTTCAATTTGCAATCATGAAAAAATGCCTAAAGCGTTAAAGCTTAGCGCATCATTGTCAACCTCTTTGTTGTTTTTTAATGCAAAGCACACAATCCATTTATAGCCAACAGCAGCACAGAAATCCACATTTTGAAACTGTTCATACACTTCTCTTGGATGTACACGAACATATGTGGACAATCCCTGCCGTTTTCTGTGTATCTATCTCGCTCTCTTTTAAACACAAACACACACACACGCACAAAAACACACAAACAGAGTGGGTAAAGACTCGGATCACCATGACAACCGTGTCTCCTGTGCCCTACACAGTCTCAGGGTCCGCTGGTGTTCAGCGGGTCGGCTGAGGGAGGGGTGTCTGTGTGGGAGAACCGGTGTTCGGATCGAGACCCTCTGAGGCTGCTTCACCACTGGAGCGGCCAGGTGACGGGCTGTGGAGGGGGGCCGGCCGGGCGTCTGACCCTCAGCCCGAGGGGAGACCGAGTGTTCCTGGCTCACGGTCGAGCCTGGCTCAAGATCCTGCACTGGAGAACCGGTGAGTTCTGGAATTGGATGGGCAGAGTGTGTGTGTGTGTTCGTGTGTGTCACATAGAGGGAGAAAGATTGAAAAAGCAAGGTACGTGTAAGAGCATTTGCATAATCCTTCCACCGAACATCTGTCCAATTATCATAGGGACCATGTCCAGCCTGACCAATCACAGCAGCATCACCGGGGTAACAGATTGTGCTCACCAGACGGGAGGCCTCCTAATTGGCTCCTGCTATGATCTGTCGAATGGAGAGAGCTCGCTAAATTGTGAGTCACGGAGTAAACTCTGCCCAACCAGAAGTTACCTTCTCCACTCAGTGAGGGTCAAAGCACCAAAGGACTTAAAATCAAACCACTTTGTTTTCCTCTGCTGACCTCCTCTCACTTCATCTCGCTCTTCTCCCTCTAGTATTCTCCCTGCCTCAGTGTCGGTATCTGGCCTCTTTGACCTGGCCCGATGCTCCCAGAATCCTCTGCTTTGCGGCGTGGACCACAGGGAGCGGAGACCACCGGTGGGTAACTGGAGGTCGCGACCTCATCGTGTGGGAGCAGCTCCCAAGCTCAGGAAAGCAGAGGTGGGCGAAATGTGTGTCAACACCCATCAGCTAAAAAATATTTCAGCTCAATTATATGTCTTATTTGCATATTTCTTCCAAGGTCAACTGCATTGCTAATTCTAAAGCTTTACTGGGATTTATTATGAGCTGGTGGATTTAACTGATTTTGACACACACTTCTATTGATGTAAGACGTTCAGTGAATTGCCGGCGTGAATGTTACAGGGGTGACGTCACAGCGAGGAGAGACAGCCGATTGGAGTCCTGCTTGCTGGAATCGGAGGGGGACACAGAAGATGACGAAGACACTGATGGTACACATACACACACACACACAGACAGACACGCTGCAATGTCACACCTTCTCATGTCTTCATGCACTGACGCACATGCTTAACGAGTTACCATGGAACTAAAGATTTCACTAACAAGTTAATTTTAGATGATGCACGTCGTGACGAATCCATCTGACCTCTTTGTCAAATTTAGATCGTGAGGATGATGATGATGATGATGACAATGAGGGAAGAGACGTCCTGCCTGACGGTGCAGGGGACGGAGGGTCTGGCTCGTGGCTCCGCTGCGTTCTCCAGTGAGTGCCGGTTTTTTCTCACGTGGAGGACACCACGGCCTGCAGCCATGAAGAAGAAATGAGAGGGAGGGAGAGTAGTGACAGCGAAGGAGGGTGCAGGGGAGTGAAGTGTGACAGACTGAGTGTCAGTGTCAGAACGGGAGCATATGGATGGAGAATATGTGTGTAAGTGCGAGTGTATGTGTGATTGGTAGGCAGATTGTTTTCTATGTAAATATTATTTTCACAAACTACAATAAAGCTGTCACATTGTGACTCTCACCTCCAAATTTGCATCTGTTGTTGTCTTTTTTTCTTTCGTTCTTTTTTTATTCCAGTCTGACCCTGCATCTTCTTTAAACACCAGTTCATCGCCCTGCTCTGCCGGTGCAGCCTGTGTAAATGAATGCAAATTAAATTTTATTCCATCTTTATTCCCCTCCTTCCTTCCTTCCTTCCTCCTCCTCCTCCTCCTCCTCTTTGCTGTCTGTATTTCTGTCTCTTTCTCTCTGGGGTGTCCTTGCTGTTTTTGTAAACATAATTGAAGAGTTTTTTTTCTCTCTTTTTTTTTTTTTTTTTGTAAAACCTCCCGCCTCTAAAATGAGCTTATTAATGTCGTCCTCAGTATCATTCCTGTTTGCCTCGTCAAATTCATTTCTTCTCCTTTGCGTCCATTTAATTGAACCCGTCTAAAAAAAAACAACACATAATTAGCATTTAAATCTTTTCTACAGTCTTCTGCCCTCCCTACATTTCTCCCTCTTACTACCTCTCTCTCCCTCTCTCTCTCTCTCTCTCTCTCTCTCTCTCTCTCTCTCTCTCTCTCCCCTCTCTTACTCTAGCAGACTCTACATGTCTCAGTCGCTACGGCAACCGATGCTTTTTTTTCCTCACTTGCTCTCTGTATCTCCCCCTTTCTCACTGTCTCCCTCTCTCATTCCCTCTCTCCACTGCCAGAGGTAGGCATGATAACTGATATGTGTCGGAGTGTGTAAGTGTGTGTATGCGTGTCTGTGTCTGTGTCCGTCTCTCGGAGTGCCTGTGCGTCTCTGAGTGACATTTTTGTGGCATTTAAGCAGCAGTTGTGGATAGGAAGTTACCGCTCTCTGCTCAAAGTGCCATATAGAGTGTTGGCTCCATGCATGACGCCTCTAATGATGATTAATGTGCCGTGCTCAGGTGTGTGCACTGTAACTGCGTGTGAGAGACAGACAACGAGTGTGTACTTCTGGCTGTATTTGAACGCAGATGTGGATTCTGTATAGACATGTGGCGTATAATTGGGCGTTAAATTTAAAAGCCCAGGGGAGTTGGTGTATTTTTTTGATTTTTTATTTTTTGGGAAAAAAAGTGACAGAGTTGGCTCTCTGCCACTGCCGGTGCCTATGTTTAGATGGTTTTTATCTGACAACATAAAAGAAGAAAAAGAAAGATGGACCCTCCCCCCTCCTCTCTCCCTCTCTCTCCCTCTCTCTTGCCCCTCTGTCCTATCTTCCAGAGAGAGATGATCGAAGGAGCGGAGTCTCAGTGAACAGAGCGAAGCGATGGAGAGATGGTAAGATGGACAGTTTCTGAGGTGAAAGAGGGTTGCATGGCGTGCAGATGCATAAAATGTCATTCTGAGTGATGGCTGGCAGGGGAATCAATGTCTGAGCTGATGAGGTCGTGCAGGGCGCCTGTAGACAATACATTTTCTCAGATAACTTCTCTGTCACTCCAACACCTCTCATCCTTTTGCCTCCACTTCTCCTGCAGCTCCATCTCTCCTGTCGCACGACTGACTTCCCTCTGCTGCCTCATTTCCCTCCTTCTGGTTGCTCTGGTGACACAGCCCTCCACCTGTAACCGTGACGAAGGCGAGGAGCAGGTAGACGCCCTGTCGGTCCAGCTGTCCGTCACAGCCCAAGTCACACCCACCCCTCTGTGGGCGGTTGTCTGGGGTCCCACACAGCCTTTGGAGGATGAGACCTACCACTTCCTCTCCAGCCAGGAAACTGACCCCTTGCACCAGCACGGGAGCCAGCAGGAGGCCAGCACTGCCACGTCTGAGGAGTGGCCTTATCCCGACGGAAGTGTGCAGCCCGGAGAGGAGGCACCTCTGGAGTCAAAGGACCAAGAGGGAGTGGAGGATGGAGGGACGGAGGCGGAGGAGACGGAGCCTGAGGAAGGTGGGCATCAGGGGATGCACATGAAGAATTTCTAAATAAAAGTGAGCCACAGTCCATGTGAACACGCACACATGCCAGGTCCTGCAGGGAATTAGCTGTCACCAGGGTGAAGGCTGACACTGTGTACTGCATGCAGCCAGCTGTGTCTGTGGCGGGGAATGCCTAATAAAGTTCTCATCACTCTCAGGGTGGAATTGGCCGCTGTCAAAATGCAAGATACAGAGAAGACGTCATCGGATTAGTGTTGTAGTTGGAGGCCGGCGTCTTGCGCATCTAATTTCATGTTTCAACCGGCTTCACTGATTCCTTCTTTTGTTCTGGATGCAATTATACATGGTCATGATCTGAGATAACTGCATGAGCATGTATGTGTGTGTGTGTGTGTATGTGTGTGTTACAGTGGATCCTCAGTTCTACGTCACCGTGACCATCTCCTCGCTGCTCGTCTTGACGGCAGTCATCATTACAGCCAAACTCTGGTAGGAAAACCTAAACTCTCTCCTCCAAAAAAACTCTTGTGTGTGTCTGTGTGAATGGTCTCATAAATATGAAGTGATCGTTGTTAAATAACACCTACTGGTCATATGAGCTGGACATCTGTCCCACAGCAGGAGGGCACTTCTGGTTCTCCTGATTTAGAGACAAAAAGTTGTGGACTAGACAATTTCTCTGTTAAAGAACAGGGACAGTGAGATGCAGGACAGTGTGAGCTTTAACACAAGATGCTTCCTTTAATGTGACATCTTTTATGATTTCTAAATTTGGCACTTAAAGACTGAGAGGGTTAAATAAGTTGTTTGATCTGAAACCATTTTGTAGACATCCTAGATTTTATCTGCTCTGATAAAAATAGAACAACATCTACATCAGATAAAGCAGGGATGTGTTGACATCAAGTGTATATTAACTTTGAACAGAGTTTCCCAGCCTGGGGGGTCAGAACCCCCCCTAAGGTTGATTTTTTGATTGTTATATCTTTAAGATATATTTACATTTTTCTGCAACACAAAATTTAGTCTATTCCTTAAGAAGCTAATTTAATCATTGCTTTTGATCTTGGTAATTGACGTGTTATTGTACTTCTTCAGTAAAAAAAATCTCAGAGGGATTAATCACCATTTTGTTGACCTGCTTGTAATCTGTACACGCATCCAAATACAGCAGAGCTTTAAGAGGTAAAATAAGTTGAGAGCCACTGACTTAGTAAGTTGAGGCTATCCATGCATGTTAAGAGGAGTATATTGTGCTTTGAAAAAAAATAGGGCCTAGAGAGTCTTGAACTTTCTATTTTGTACTGAAAATTAGAGACTTGCCCCTTTTTTACCCACTGCTGGATGTAGATAAACACTTATGGATTAAGCCAGATGTGTCAGGATTATTGAAGGGGCCAGATGTGTGGGTTTGAGTGAAGGAGAGACCTTGACAGTTGCAGATGTGTTTGCATGTACATGCTTGTCTTGTCCGTCTTGTCGTGTCCCTGTGTACATGATTACGTAGCGTGTCTGCATATTCTCTGTACAGTGAGTGCTGAGTAATTGCTTACTAATTACTTTATTAACAACACTTTGGTTCCTGAAAGTCACAAATGACACAGAGGTGTCATTTAGTGCCGTTAAGAGTTACAATGATTAAACATTCCCCTATAACAGGGAAGCAAACAAACAGATCTGTTGCCTTGCAGGCTTCGGCAATAACATGGCTTCACTGCTGTCAATGTGCTTTAACAGCCCAGCGGCCATTAAACCTCTCAGAGCATGTAAACACAGGATGGGCTCTGTGTATGTTACGTTTTTCAGGCCTCCTAGGAAGCCCTAGCTGCTCACATGGCTATTAGCTGGAAATGGGGAGTCATCTATGTGATGTAGTGGAGCACTTCCACGCTTTGCTGATCAAACCAATAACACCTAGTTTATTTGACCACTGGGACGTCTCTCTCCTTTCTCCCTGCGTCTCACACTCTGCTTTTCCTTCTCTTTGTGCCGGTCTCCCCCTTTAAATCTCACCCATTTACACTTTTACTCCCCTCCTCCTCCTTACTGTAAATCTCTTATCAGCTCATCCTACCTACATTTCTGTTGTATCATAATTTTTCATTTCATGGCCTGAATCTGTATAATTTGTTCTCCTTCATATTCCTCTTTCATAGCCTCTCTCTAATCTCAGTTTTGCTCCCACACTCCTACATTATCTCCCCTTGCTCACTCTCTCTCTAACCCTTTCTCCCTCCTCCCACTTGGGCCTCCTTCCCCTTCAGGCTCCCAGGGATTTTTTTTTCTTTCTCTGAATACCTGTGCCCCCCCCCCCCCTCCCCTCCCCTCCTCATCCTCTCTTCTCTCTGGTTCTTTTCGCTTACTTCCAGTTATCGCCTTTGCCTAGCTCTAACACTGCCTGTCTTTGCACAGCTGGCACTCCCCTTATCTCTCTCACCAGTCTCCTATCTCTCCCAGCGCCGCCAGTCCGGCTGCAGATCCACAGATAATCCTCCAGCTTGCTGTGAGCTGATACACGATAAACCCCCTTTTCTCTCTGTTCCTGAGACTGGCCTTCGCTGTTGTTTGGATGACTTACTTCAGCGGCCCCCGCCGTGGAGGAAAACCCACGCTGCTGGTGGCTCCAAAGTGGCCCCACAAAAGTGAGACACGCAGGGATTCAGACTGGAGTCATGGCAGCAGCCCCTCTCTATAGACTGGCTCGAGCCTCAGTGTCATAAATGTGTAAATAACGCCATGTGTTAGATGGAGAAAGTGCCGTGGAATGAACGGGAGCAGGGTACAGATGGACTGAAATGATAGCCTATAGTGGAAATTGGCCACCGCTCAGTTCGTTATGATTATAGAAGAGCAGCATATGTGCTCAGTGATTTTCCCAGCCCTAAAACCGACAGTGTGGCTAATGTTATCAAGTGTAACGGTGTTTGTGTGTAGCTGTGCGTGTGCACATGGTGAGAGAGGAGTCAGCCGGAAGAGGACAGGTGTTGCTGAGGGGAGGATGAGGGAGCAGGATGGCTTTTATGGCTGCGAAAACAGCTTTGTTGTGCCTCTAAGTATTCTTAAGAGCCTGAACCTGTGACTCCAGACTGCGTCTTCACCTTAACTCACTGATGTAATGGCGTCACCCTTCTGTCCATTTCCTCGCCTAGTTGCATCCCTCCCACCTCACCTCCCCTCTGACTCCCTCCCTCATCCCCCAGTGCCCGTCTCCCTCCCCCATTTCTCGCTCAGGCTCCCTTCTCCCCTCTGACGGCGTTTTAATGGGTCCGATGAGTGCACTAATTCTCCCTCACAGTGGCAGTGTAATGTGTTCGTTGATGCTAAATGGCTAGGCTGTTCTTGATGCTCTCTGACTTTGTTTCTCTGCTTTTTCCTCCTGTGTCTTTTCTCTTTATCCTGCTGTTTTTCCTTATCTCTCCCTCTGTCTCCCGTAATTTAAACTACTCCTTCTGCTGTCACTTCCTGCCCCTTTCTTCTCCTTCTACAACTTTCTTTGTGTCTTTTCAACTGTTTTTATTCTTGCTCCTTTTCCTCATTTTTCTCTTCTTTTTCCTCAATTCTCATCTTTTACTTCCCTGCATATTTCTTCCCATTTGTCCCCTCAACTTCCTCTCGCTCTCTCTCTCCTGCCTTTCCTATCTTTTCATTCTCCTTTACTTTCTTGACTCCCCCCATCCCTCATTCCCAACCCTCTCTCCATCTATCTCTGCCACTATCCTCCTCTCCCAGTTACGATCGCAGCTGTTCCCACCATCCGCCCCCGCTTTCCCGTGGCGTGGCTCCCCCCCTCTCCCTCGCGCTCCCTCGCTCCCTCGCTTCGGAGGACAGCCGGCAGACGTTGCACAGCACCTCCTCCTCCTTCACCGACAGGGAGAGGTAATGAGTCGCCTCGCCAGCTCTGCACAGCCTGTGTGTATATGTGTGTGTAAGTGTGTGTGTCTAAGTCTATGAGTCTGATGTGCATGTGTGAGTCTCAATGCACCTCTGGATTTAAGTTGGCCTCTTTGTGTGTGCGTGTGAGTGTGTGAAGCAGCCTTATTACCTCTTTTTGCGTGCATTGTACGGATGTATATGGAGTGTAATTGTGCGGTAGTGCTATTCTCTGTGGAGTATTCGGGGCTGGAGTGTTGGTGCCTCTGTAAGATGTATCAGTGTTTTAAAGTCCCTCTCCAGATGAGTCATCATGGGCCTGTGAAAAGGCACCCAGCCGCCGTCCATGGAATGACGCTTTTATTTAAGGGTATTTAAAGTTAATCTCAATCCGGATAATTATAGCGCTGTACTCCAATGCTCCCTCTCACCACCCCTCCCTCATCAGCTTTTTCCCTCACCTTCCTCCTCTTCCTCCTTCTCTTCCGTCTCTCCCCCCCACCACCCTCTCAGTCCCCTGTGATGCCGCTTTCCGTTTGCGTGTACACCACTCTTCCAGCTTCGGGCCTCTCTGCTCCACTTCTCTTCTCTTTTCCTCCCATCATCAGGTCTCCCAAGCTTCCCTCCCTCCCTTCCTCCCTCCACCTCCTCCTCCTTTTTTTTCCCTTTTTTTTGTCTCACTCTTCTTTTCTGTGTCTCTTGCTGTGTCAGGATCCCAGTTGTGAACCTCTGAGGTGACTGTTTTTCCATATGGTAAACATTTCTACGGGGCCTGAGGAGGAACATCAACGCGACCAGAGGGTGTGCCCGCAGCGCCGTTTTATTTTCTCTGAAACTGTGAAATGAATTCAGGGATCCCAGGTATCCAGCCATCACATAACTCCTCGGCTCCCCTGGGGTCTAAAAAAGCCAAACTCATCTCCCCGCTGCTCCCTTCTTCCCTCCATCCTTCCTCTGTGCTCGGTGTAAATTTCTTTTATGTGGCTCTGCGTCACTGTAACCTGCTCCCTGTTTACCATCCCCTGTATGGCCCCGAGCTCCGCCAAGCTACCCAGCCGTTGTGCGCTTCGACCTGCCATAACTAATTCACAAACAAGCAGTTTAAGAGCCATGCAACATCCCATTACCCCTGAAATGCCCTACCTGTGCTTCCACAACTGTTTCCAATGATTCAGCTGCACAAGTAATACTGTTCAGTGTTAATTCTCAACCATCAGACTGTTAATTCATGAAATGACACTCTTCAAATTCAGTACACTTTTAACAGGCTTGTACCTGGTTTGCAAATGGTTAAAAAAAGCCATTCTCAGCATCTCCAAACACTGAACGGGGTATTTCACAAAGCTGTTTGGCACTGCTGTAGCCAAAAGGCAATGTGTTTAACATGTCACGCTCCAAAAACTGCTGTTTATTCCCCGCTTTGGGCGCCTGAAATGCAAATAGTGTGGCTTTTTTCCTCTGCACTGTGCAGAGGAGTCTGTTTTGTTTCAGTTCTTTCCTCATGATTTGTTCTCTTAATTATCTGGCTTACGTTCACCTCTTTGTCAAGCCTTTGGGAGCACCCTTTGTTCCTGCTGGACTGTGTCGAGGTGTGTTAAGCATAGAGTACTTCCAGTGGTGGAGATAAAGCATTCAGAGCGGGGATGGAGAGAGGAGAGGCATTCCCGCTGAAAATCAATGATTCCCAAATGTTTCAGATGGTGCACAACAAAGACAGATTTATTATTATGTCGTCGAGGAAATGGGCCTCTGTACACATGATCAAAGGACTCATGTTATCACAACAAGGATTTTTTTTTTCCACCTGACAGCCAAGTATCTCAATCTGGAAAACAAAACCACCATCATTTCCCTGCGTATCATTTTCAAGCCACTGAATATCAGCTGTCTTGGGTGCACCGAGGGGAAGTAGTACATCAAGGAGCATCATTTCTGTCTCTCCAATAAATCTGCATGTATACAACGAGAAAACCTGTAAGGGTTGCTTCAGATCTGTTATTTATGAATGTCTATTTTATCTATCAGTGAGTGGTATCTTACAGAACCGTTCAAAGCCAAATGTCAGTTCGTGTTTGGCAACTTTTCTAGGCATCTTTGAAACATAACTCCCTCCCACTTGCACACATCTCCACTACAGACATAGTGCTGGTGGCATCATCCGTGGCTCGTGCAATCTTAAAGATACCCAGTCTTGTGATTTTTAGTAGCAATTCCTGTAGAAATGTGGTCTTTCTGTACCATGGAAGTTAAATAAAGACTAAACAATGGCGTTTTAGCTTTGTGTCTGTCTGTTTATTTCTGTGCGTGTTGACTGAATTCCCCTGGGAGCTGCGTGATCTGAAATGCTTTATGGGAAATGATAGAGCTTTTTACACTGTGCATTGTATTAGCTACCCCTCTATCCTAATCTTTTTCTCCTTGAAGTGAACATTTAGTCCACCGCCTTGCATTGATTCTGAACCACAGGCTTGGCATTAAAAAGTCCTGCATGTGCCAATCATGTTTCCACCAGTGAGGAGCAGATGAAAAGGAAGAATAAGGCTGCTGCTTGTGTGTGAAGGCTTTCCTTATCTGCTAACCTCATATGGATTCCTCTTGCTTTAGAGAGATGAACACGAAGCTAAGCAAGAATTTCCTCTGTGTACAGTTTTTCAAACAAATGTCAATAAAATCAAGGCGGGCGTGAAAGAAGAAATGCCACCCGAGTGTATTTAGATTCTCCCCCAGTCTGCTGCACAGCTAGAGTTTCCATCTCCTCTAGGCATTTTACTGATCAATCAGTGTAATTGATTGGCTTTGTTCCACTGTGAGGTTTTAATGACCATCTAGTTATGGGGCGCATACCAGCAGACAGACGCTGCAGCAAAATCTGTAACAACTGCGAGCACGCGACAAACACCAAAGCAGAAGTTAGGTGTGAGCTTGGAAGTTCATCACTCATGTGCTCACACCTATGATAAAACACACCTGACTCACCAGCCGCCTTCGTTTGAATCACACACATGCCAGCTAACCCCTTTTTCACTAACAAACATTCTGAGAGGTGTACAGCTGTTAGAATTCACAGCTTCAGTCTGGTAAAAACTGAACCAATCAAGCTCATTCACACTGACTGAAATTAACACCACTATTTATAGAGGTGAGAGGGATGTTGCAGGGAGGGGAGGATGGAGAAAGATGCAGGGTTAAATGAAACAGGATCATTATGTCTCTGTATATTTTCCTCACACTTCTGCTGCTGGTCAGCTAATTGCTACTATTAATGCCATGCACGACGGAGAGCAAAGAATTTATAGAATACAGACTCAGAAGAGTGAGAGATGGACAGGGCCAGCATGATGAAGGCAATTTGGATTGTGTGATGGAGGTACAAGAGAGGGTGGCAGGCAATTTCAACAGGCAATTTTGACATTGAAATAGAGGCTCTGGGCAAAACATACTCATATGAAATATGAATGCACTTGGTTTGTGTGTGTGGATGTGTGTGTAGCCATGCTGGTTGTGCACAGGGGAAGCCTCAGCTCTATAATACATTAGTCTCTTTGGGGACATGCCCTAATTAATGGCTTGACCTCCTAACGGGTAGCCCCCTTCTGCGAGTTAACATTTAGCTGTGCACCCTCCAGAGATGCACTTTGAAGTGCATTTAATAAAAGAAGTGACAGCGACATTAATGAGACAGTCAGAATAAAGTACAGGGCTTCGTTTTATTTCCCAACAATTTATATTCAGATTTTACATGTCCCAACTCAGCGGAGAAAAAATACAAAGCAACATAGAATTAATCTAAACCAAAAGAACATTTTTAAATCAATAGTAATACACACATATGCTTCAAATACACCGATTCTGTTTCTGATTAAAGGCAACTGACTCCTGCTGCAGACTGTTCTGTCTTGATGTGTTACAAGTGCTGTGTGTGTGTATATATACACTGACAGTCCACCTGTTAGGCTATTAAAAACAGCCAGAAGTGGATGTCACACCTGTCATTTCCATCAGCCAGTGTGTGTTTCTGATTCCATCGTGGTGAGATTTGGAGAAAAAATCTGTGAAGCTTCCAGGTTTTATTGTGGCGAGTGCATGTGACAAGAGTGTTCGAGAACATTGGTCACATCGTTAAATGCATCCGTTTGTCCATCAACATGTCCACGTGTCCGTCATTCAGTGGGAGTGGCGATCAGTGTCTCCACTTCTCAGTCTCTTGTATTCAGTTGGATTTGGACCAGATCTTCCCACTGCCACGCAGCCTGAGTGGGAAACAACCAGTAAGAAACACTGCACTGCTACTTTGAGATGCAATAAAATCATGTTATGATTCACCTTATGTTTTTACTTTCCACTTGCATTTCTAAACTAGCAAAGAACTGATGCACCTGGAAGCAAAAGACTCTTTGTGTTAAAATATTTAACATTATTTTTTCAGTATTTCTCTGGTTAAAAATTTTTATCTCAGCTGATTTTCTTTTTGTCGCAAATTAAAAAGAATATTCGCAAAGACCCATTCCTATTATAAGCACTGCACAATCAGTTCCATCCTTTAAATAGCATTATGAAGAAATTGTGTCAAAACATATTTTAATTTGAGGATTGAGGTTAAGCTATCATTAATTTGAATTTCAAAACATTAAGTGGATCTTCATTTGAATGAAGTGCAGTGCTGAGTGATGAAAATTACAGGGCTGTGTGCTTCACCAAAATGTGAAAGGCAGACAGAAAATAATCACTGCTTTCTGTTTGGCAGCGACAACATAAACAGCAGACGAGCAAAGCATCTCCTCTGATCACTGGAGGGGGAAACAGTTCTTTCAGGAGGAGAGCGCAAGGGGCATTTGTATATCCAGTGACATTTTACAATCCAGGACAGATGTGAAATTAGCCATCGGTAATTGGGCCGGATGGAAGCAGAACAGAAAGAGTCCCTGATAGCAGGGACAGAACATCGCTGCAAAACACCAATGTGCATCTGATAATAAAGCTACTTCATGCAGACACATGCACGCACACACACATACACACACACACAAACACACACTTAGACAAACCACTTACACTAGCAGCTGGCTTTTTAATGTTTGTTGGAAAAAAAAGGAAACGTAGTAGGTTCTTTGTTGAATTAACTTGGCTCTCTACAAGAACATTGGACTAATGGCTTTAATTTAGTGTCTGAAGAAAAGTCTTGACGGTGCTGTAGTTATAACTAGGTAAATTCGTATTTATGAAGCACCTTTCAAAAACCACAGTTATAAAGTGCTTTCTAGAACAAAAGGAGAAGCAGCAATAAAAGAAACTTAATGGATAAAAACTCCAACTGAAGCTTTTTGTTCTAATTCTGACTTGTGGGAATAAATAGCATTTCTTGCTTGGAAAAAAAAACAACAATCACAAAGTTAATTTAAGAGCGCCGCAACAATTCTGAATAAAACATCATTTCAGTAAATTATTCTACATGGCCAAACATATTTTATGTGTTGAATTTATGAAATGTTTGGACGAACTGTAGAAAAATGAAAGCAATTTCTATGCAAACGCTAGGTGCTTTATTTGTATAAAAAGCCATAACATTGTCAATGTTTAGAGAACTTCATTCATGCATACAGCACTGGGTGCCTGCTGCCCTGTCTGTGGCCACAGCCTCCACTTAATCACAGTAAACAACAAGGCAATGTCACAGCACTCACCCTTTCACCTTCGAACTTTTTTTGCCTGGCTGTCTTGGTTCCTGAGAGGAGGCTGGGTCTCGTGGCTCTGCAGGCTGGTCTGCATCCTGATTGGAAGCGGCTCCTGCAGGGGCGGGGCCTGATGACGGAGAGGCGGCACTGGCCTTTAACGTTTTCTGAAGGTTTGAGACCTGAGAGGAAAGTAAGGAAAGAAGACATGTAAAATGTAGCATTCAGGAGGAAGGATGTGTTAAAGCATAAGTTTACACATTTTTAAATCTGTTTTAAAACAACAGTCAGGTCACCATATGAACACTGAAATAGGTTTTGTTTGCTGTATATGTTCATACTGGCGTTTTCAGTGCAAGTAATGGAATACGAAATCCAGTCTGTGTAGAGATGTACTGGAAAGGCTTTGTGAAGCTAATATGTCTGAGTCAGTCTGAGTCAAAGTAAAGTGGGAATAAAGTGGGTACCTCCAAAGGTTACAGTCCATTTAGTACAACTTTCCCTCTGTATTTCCACAGACAGTTTTCTTGTTGATTCTATTTTCCAGGGTAATAACCGGTCACATCAAAGTTTGTATCTACTGTGGATTCCTATTGGTTGGTGGGCCTCAACTTGGCATATACATTCCAGATGTGACGTCAGTCCTGTATCAGTAGGAAGGGGTTGAAGAAGAGCTACGATGATTACACATGCTCTGCAAATGATGAGGGTAGCGTTGGGAAGCACAAGGTACCTCATGGTTCAATTTGATTCAGGTTCAGGGTTAAAATGCAACAACACGGGAGTAAACAAGTATCTTATTGGATCTTGGGATTTATTTTAGTTGTGCTCATGTTTTAAGTGATGTAGAGAAATCGTTTTGTTTTTCTTTTAAGCTGACTGCATTTATTAATGAATGCAAAATGAGGGGGAGGCAGAGCCTCACTGTTTTTTCATTAACATTATCAACTCCAGCAGTGGAGAGCAGCTTCTCTGTTGCACTGTAAGAAACAGAGAGGCCAAGCCATTGTTGTTCCAAACGCTAAGCGGGTGCAGGGTATTTGAGGTGGAATAGACTGAGCCTAGAGTTATTGTTTAGGGACAGACAACATTTATCAGTGCTGATAAACTATCAGCAGAGCATAATCCGCTATGTATCATGGTGGGTTATAGACAGAGCTGATAATACACAGCTAGGGCTGCAACTAACGATTATTTTTGTTGTCGTCTAATCTATCGATTATTTTTTCGATTAGTCGATTAGTCACGATTATCATCTTTATTTTTAAGCACCTATTTTTGGACTTCTGGGCGAACTGTAAAATGCTTGCAATCGCGGCAGTGGTTAGAAGAGCTCCTGGAAGGCAAAAACAAAAGCTTTTTTTTTTTTTTTTACTCAGAGCCGGAGTCGAACTTGCCTTGACACCGCCGCCTCCGCGCATGGGACGCCTACCCTACCCAGTGAGCTACCCCGCCGAAGACCTTGTATATGTTCCGCGCTTGTTCTCTGTTTCCTTGTGGGATGTAAACAGCGAGCGATACTGCCCCCAGCCCTTCCTGTAGTGCACTGCAGTTACAGACGAGCATGAAGCGGCTGGTGTGTAATTTTATCATGCAGCAATTTACAACAACAACACGATGCTTCGATGGTTAAATTTTCGCATTGACAAATTTTCGTTGTCGACTTATCGTTACAGCCCTATACACAGCCAAACTGTTTTTGACCTAACAAGTGTCATAACTCCATATTCTGATACAGTAACTGGCAGTTAGGGCTGGGCAATAAATCGATTTATTGATTAATTAATATAAATAAATCTAATTTGTACTTAAAGTCGATTTGTTTTAATGAAAATCGATTTTCTCATCAACATC
>JAPZDZ010000025.1:9200658-9212829 GCA_029783805.1 Acanthurus tennentii
ATTAATTAATATAAATAAATCTAATTTGTACTTAAAGTCGATTTGTTTTAATGAAAATCGATTTTCTCATCAACATCCGCCACCAATGCCTGCCTGCTGGGCTCCCGTAGTTCAGAAGGGGGTCTTATAATTTTAAGTTTTACTTATTTTTTTAAGTTAGTTTTAGTGTACATTGTGTCATTTTGAAACTAGATAAAGCTTATTGAAAAGTTGTAAAAGTGTCACTGTTTACAATGGCAGGCAGGGCCTGCCATCTCTTTTTTTTGGTGGCGTGTTTATGTAACTCAAACCCCAGAAGGGAAAATTTTAACAAAATAAAATTGAAACTTGTTTTGAACTATTTCTTTGTCATCTGCAAATTGAATTTAGGTAGGGTGTGAAAAAATTGATTTAAATCAAAAATCTAGATTTTTTGTGAAAAAATCTGAGATTTTTTTTTAGGCCATATTGCCCAGCCCTACTGGCAGTTTGGTTTGCAATCCACCAATAAGCAAAGAGAATAAAGAGAGTTTTGTTAGGAGGAATTACAGGATAACTCAAAAGTGTGCTTGCAGATTTTCCAAGTGCCACACTGCCGTCGCAGATGAGTTATGTTCTATCGATATCATATTATTAAATGACATTTACAAAATCAATTTTTTGACATTCTTGAATCAAAAATTGATTTAGATATGGACAATAAGAATCCATTTTTACACCTCTTCTAGTTGAGGGGCAGTAACACAGAGGCTGAATTTTGTTTTACGAAGACTGAACAATGCATGTGTTTTGGACAGAACGACTGTGAATTATGTCCCCCATCACTTACATTGGATACAGTGCACAGTAGGAAGGGATCTCTTCACAGCCAGTATGAGCAGGAGGAATGATTACAGCAAGCAAAACCTGTTTCAATATTTAAATAGGCACCTGACTATTGTTTTAAGACAGAAGAACTGTGAACCTATCCTTTAAAGTTAGATTTATGACTACAATACTGAGTTTACCCTCAAACAAAAAAAAGTATGCAGTCGGGAGGAAACTAAAACACCAAAAGTATCTAAAAGGATAAAGCATAAAGTAGAAGTGGAAGAACAAAGAGACACATTTAGTGGATTTTCAGGGGAGAAGGAGAAAGAGAACTGTAGGCTGAAGAAGATGAGGTGCTAACCTCTGTTTCCACTTGGACTTTAACCTTTAACTGGCTCTCTCTGTATTGGTTTGCCCTTGAGACCTGCTCCTCAATACCACACAGCACTGCCTCACACCCCGTACACCTGAGAGAGAAAAGGCATGGAGGGAGGCAGAAAGCCGATGGTTAGAAGTTAGGGAAACACATAATTGAGACATAAATCCAAAGTGTTTGGACAGACACATGGAGGCAATACTGACCATTCCTGCAGTGTGTTGATTATGTTTGGGAGCTCGTTGGGGCCTAGGTCACGACCCACGCTGCAGTCTACCTCCACCTGCTGGTTCCTCTGGTCCAGTTTGCCCTGGATGATGTCACAGTAAACGGCCTCGATCAGCAGGTCCTCCAACTCTCGCACATTCTTCAGCTCCAGCTGCTGCAGCAGCAACGAGTACGGCAGGCACTGAGGAGAAAAAAGACATGAGACAAGACCTTAGTCCTCATATTCTCTTCCTTTTTTAACTAAGGTATACAGGCGGACAGATAATTTGATTTCATTTTAACGGTTTGATGGAAAATGACAAGAACGCTACAGTTAAATTGCCTATTTGTCTAAATGTCACAGCTACAGGAAGATGAAAGGAGAGTTTGGACAAATTTACAATCCTCCACTGGGCAATTAGAGAGTTCAAGCCTACATACAGTGAAAAGCAGTGACATGTTAAGGAGAAAAACAGGGGCAAGAGTGAAAGGAGCAAGGGTAGTAAAGTGAGATTAAGTTGAAAAAAAAAAGACAGCTGGTGAGAATAATGAATCAATTATTTATCAGAAGCAGAGTAAGAAAAGGGCATTAGCAGTGCGGTGATCGGGCCTCCCTTGAGAAAAAGACTCTGTGTCTCAATGAGATTACCTGTCCAAATAAAGGTTAATTTAAAAAAATGGTTGGAAGGTGTAAATTCAATAATTTTTCTTGCACATGGACAGTTGGGTAAGAAGTTTAAAATGACACGAGCAGTTGTGGCTGCTCTGGTAATTCCAGACTGAAAGGCCTGTCTGTTGCTGTAATTTTAATTTAGCTGATATAAAAACAGCCATGAGCTTAAAGTCACAGCCATCCTTACACCAACCTTTTGAACAAAATAGCTAAGCCAAATCTGAAAGCAAAACTGTTAAAACATCATGAAATTCTGCTCTATGAAGCCTACAACTTACAGCTAATGATGGCTGCAAAAATTAGATTTATTTTCTGATTTTGTTATAAATACGACAACAAAAAAAAGAATAAAATTGAAACTGTACCTTGAGGTTGGATGCCAGGCTGATGATGGACAGATGGCGGAGTTTGTTTCTCTGGGCGGGGGTCAACTCTGGAAGAGAGGCTGCTCTCTCTACAGGAGCAAGGACATAAATAAAAAAAAGAGTAAAAACAGGAAAAACATACCGGAGCAGTATGTAAGTGTTACTCTGCTGGGGGTCAAACAGTCACACGTAATCGTGGCACTACTTAGTACTTTGAAGTGTAATATTATACAGAGACACGCAGGTCAGTGCGGAGCTGTTTAAGCAGTCAGAGAACAGAGTCAGGAGGAAGTCTCTCCAGCAACTATGTCTCCTGCTGCCACGCTCCCCTGGTGACAGGACTCACACCCTCTGAGACAGCAGCTCTGACAGCTCCTCTAAGGGCTCCACTACACGGCTCTGTGAAAGTAAATGTGTTTCCTGTCTGCGTGACTCCAAAAGGAAGGGAACAATAAAGTAGGCTACATTCTTTTTCCAGGCTATCGGTTGATATTCAGCATAAAATTAGACATAATTAACATTCCACTTCTTGTTAAAGCTTCCTGACGCATTACACAGGCAGCAAATTAAGTCACAAAAGATTAGTTTACTGTTCATTTGTGCCAGGGCTGCTGTGAAACTATCATCAGCCAGTCAGAACGCTCGTAGAAGAGTTGCCCAAACAGATAAAAACACTCCAGTAATTTTGTCTGTGAATAACCTGCCTGTGGAGTCTCAGGTGAGCGAGTTTAAGCTGCCGTGCCAAGGTGTCTGCCTCACAGCAAAGAAATACAGCTCATAATAAAAGAGTTGCAGGGCTGCCCTATTACTTATTTACACTGTGCTGCCACTGCAAATACCTTTGTAGTCGCAGTAGGTTCCATAGGCAAAGAGGTTGAGGAGCTGGTACACTGGTGCATGAGGGCCATTCTCCAGCTGTGGTTTAGAGGGAGGACAAGGGAAAAGAGAAAATTATATGGCACAGCACAGAGATAATTAGTCGCTTTACTTTAAAAAAAATACAACTGTTACAACTGCATTATATTTCTGCACAGTGACCAGGTCTAAGAAGAGGTCTTGCTAGGATTCAGTGAGAACAGGAGAGACCACATGAGGACCTGACCCACCTGAGAGGGGTTACACTCACCTCTGACACCACTATCTGTCTCCAGAGAGTCTAACTGACCACACTTCATAACAGTATTTTTTAAAATATCAGCTGATGTATGTTTTGTTCATAAAAACTCCAAGAATTTAGAAATAAATGTAATCGTTCTACCATATGGATAATCAATCTGTTTCTAATTGCTTCATTGGTTACAGTAACCCCTGGGAAGACACCTCTGAAGTTAAGCAAAAGCACAAAGTTTTGCATTGTCTCAATTTTTTCATTTAGATATAAAGGATCCCAACCACAGTTCATCTTATGTCTATAATTGCTGGGCTGATTTGAAAAATGTATTGCATGTCTTGAACAAAGTAAGAGAAAAAGACAATGTGCTTTGTTGTTAGGCCACTAAAATTGTTTGAAAATAAGATACTCGGAACTGGAAGCATATATTCTTCCTCTGAGAGAAAGGCTGTAAAAAAATATAATAAATACCCAAATGTTTGGGGAGATTTTTGATGAAGCTTTAAAAAGTCCTCTGGCTAGATTCTTGCTATAAACAGACAAAAATAATAGAGCAGGCATACTGAGCAAGTACGACTGTTTCATTCATTCATAATATACAGAAGAGGATCTGCTAAGAACCACTGAAAGTCTGCAAAAACACATCTTAGAGCAACAACAAAAGATTAAAATAAATAAATGAATAAATAAAAACAGATGTAAAGCTTTGTGTTATAATAACGGACTGATGTGTAGTTGCTCTTTGGTCCAAGGGAAGTTTACAATGCATCAGTTTAATAGCTGTGATTGTCATAAGTGCTGTCACGGATGTGTTTTCATTGACAGAACCATTAAGACATTTCTCTAAATGTTTCTCTGCCCATCTCTCTTAGTCACAGTTTCACCCTGGCTTGTTTTTCTTTCCTCTGTGTTTATCCAATAAAATCCTGCCCCTGATTTCACACCAGCTTTTCTCAGATATTACATTTTAGACACAATGTCCTTCATACACATTCTTCAGCAGTGCTGCTTGCCCTCTACTTTACCTTCACACAACCTCTGTGTGCTCTTTTAGTAAACAAGGTCAAATGCAGTTTAACTGTGCATTAAAAGAGGACATGGATCCTTGCTAAGTATCTCACTTAGTCTGCACACTTTCTAAAGCTTTCCTCATGGAATAAAACAATGATGCCATTTCTACTCCACTCTAACAGCACCATTTCACTTCTAAAATGAATTGTAAACTGTGTGCTCTTGTACAAGTTCAGTAAACAACATACATACTATTTTTCTAAAGTACTCTTTGAAACTGCTAGCATCATCACTCTCAGGAATTCTATATAAAAATGTGTTGATTAGGAGGTGAGTTGTGACTTTGATGAAATCATTGGTGACAAGTCTACGTGCTTTTTCATTTGCTTAATGCGTAAGTGATAAACTTGATATGGTAAGGAATGCTCTTGTGTTGATGCTTCACTAACGATGTGGTCACATGCATCACTGAGCCCTCCAAATGTGGTCTGGTTCATCAGATCCTGCACGTGTCTGGGATACTTTAACATTTGTGGGACTAACTGTCTAGTTGTGATTAAGACAGATTTTTTTCATGCCAGGTCTGAAAAGGTCCAAAAAGACATAAAGGGTGAGGAAGATGAAGTGCATGTGTATTTACCTCTCTGACATTAGGCAGCTCCAGGATGTCAGAGAAGACATAGAGGCCTGGAGTCTCCAGCAGAGAGCTGACAGCCTGGGCCAGTGCTGAGCCTGACAGAGACAGGAGCTGCTCCACCTCCATCTGATGCAGGGGAACACAGGTGACAGAGACACATTTAGCAGGTTGGACAAAGTACAATAGAGAGATATGAAGGAACCACAGAGTAGAAAGCAAAAGTATTCTAAAAATCAAGGGTATGACATCCCTTACTGACTGCTTTTGTTCTGCCACTTTATATTATGGTGGTAGAAAATGCTATCTAGGGTTAAACCAAACCACAATTTCCCTATAAAACTCAATGAGAATATCTCTAGTTTTATTAATAACCACAAGTATATTTTTCATGCCACTGAAAACACAGTCCAGCCACTGGTAGTCTGATGGAAAGACACAGAAATAAATGAAAAAATACTCCTCTTTCATTTAACGTCTAACAACCAAGTGCTCTTGACCAAAGCACTTAACCCTCAAATTACCTTCAGAGTTACTCAGATAGTGGAAGAGTAGCTGCACTAGGTAGCAACAATACGGGCAAGCAGTGTAATAAATGCGAAGCAGGACATGTATATTCATCAAAACCCATCCTCTGCACAGAGACGATGCAAATGCACTTTGGGCGGAGGGCACGACCAGAATAATTACCCAAGAACTGAAAGGAATCTGCCTGTGCATCCAGCAAATATTTAGTCTTCAGAAAGTGATTCCTGTGAAAACAAACAAACAACCCCCACCCCCACCCCCACCCCCACCAAAACAGGGCTATTTCCTAAAACAAAACAACATTTCAGTATTTCTATACTTTGGTATGACTCTGGCTTTGTAATCCACAAGCTTCAAGGTAAAATTTTGAATGGTTAAGAAAACAGAACAAATGTCCATCTGATTCTAATACTGTGTTCCTTTCAATTCAAAAATGCCTTCACTGACAAAAATCTCTTGACCTCGATGGGATATTTTAAGATCTTAATCCCACGAGACACATCTTAAGAGACAAGGAATGTTTAGTCTTAAAGATACATGATAACGATATTGCAGTTGCATCAGACTGGTTTTATTACTTGAGGCAATTTCCTAAAATTAATGCAACAGAGAGTCTGGATTTTCACCACTAAGCAAAGAGTAGTCTGACTGATTCTTATTCATCTCAGTCAGTGCTTATGATACTGATGTATTATATTATCCTAAATCCAATACATTTACTAGATGCACACATGCACATCTTCCATATGTTGTCCCACTGGACTATTATCAAGGAGGTCTTAAGATCAAATTCTCAAGTAAGCTGAACAGATGAGCAGGCATGTGTTGCAGCCAAACAAATTAACCTACACTGTTTCAGAAACAGCACCAACTTTCGTTTCAGTAATTTTTAAAAGTCAAATCAAGGCTTGAATGTAAGTCTGGACTCCAGCCATCTGTCTATTTTTATTGATTTTAAGAGGAGGACAGACCTGGCTGCATTTCAGTGAGAGACAGCTAGGGGAATATATGTTGACCTGCTCAATATTCAAGATGCAGCTGTTCAGATAGAGTACCTTGGTGATCACTGATGTAAAAAAAATAAATAAAAATAATTCAATATAGCTAGTATAAAAAACTGTTTGCAGGATCTGTGAGCACAAAGAGCTGCATAATTACTTATTGTGATGAATTACTTTATCATGCAGTTATTTTTGTTGGTTGTACTGAAACCAGCATTGGAAATGCCTCAGCACTGCTTAAAATGCTGGAACAGGTATTTCTGAGTACACAAGTCTATAAAACCAATCCGGTACTAGGTTGTTTATTTAGAAGCAAGAAGCTGCCACTTTCCAGCAGTGCTTTAAATATCTGTGAGCAACTTCACGGGTGCTTGACTGCATAAATAGCCATTATCAATAAATGGCAAGCACCTTGTATAATTATAGGCTCATTCATAACATACTATTCATATTAATAAACGGCTGCTAAAAATCTGTATTTTAGACAAATCTGTATCTGTATTTTTTAATGCACTAACGTTGGATCAATATTCCTTTATTGGCCAAGACACACAGTTCAGGTAACATGATTGGTATCAGGAAGACAAAACAAAATATCTGAACATCTCCAGAAGATATTATCTTAGGTTATGACTAAACTGTTGTTGCTCTACACACCTCTCACTTCAGCCTTCATATTATATGTTATCTATTACTACAGCATTATGTTGACAACAGTAAACTGTATAAAATTGTTGCTCTTGTTCTAGTACCCACTGTTCTCTTTTGTATGTTACAGAAGGTAGCACAAACTCTGTTCAAAGCATTTTACATTTGTCTGTTAGTCTTAGCTACTATTATTGTTCTATCGTTTTATGTACTTCCGGGGTGCTTTAAATAATAAATAGTTAAAGAATAATCAAATAAAATACAATATTTTAAAATTTAACAAAATAAGAAAAAGTACAAGTTCACTAAAAGAAAAAACATTTAAAATTAGTTTTAACTTGTAACTTTCTACTAATGTATATCATACCCAAAACTGATTAAAGCAGCACTCACTTCAGTCACAGTCTCGACTCTAATAAGAACTTGTACATTCATCTTTCCTATAATCCTTCTCAACCAAAGTGGACCTTAAGATCACTCAAACTACTTCTAAGACTTAAGACTTTACTGAAATGAGATGCAACTTGGTGAATTAATTTAATGCTGAATTTAGCAGCATTTCAACAGATATGCAGAAGTGCTGTTTTGCAGATCAACTTCAAATGGCCAGATCTGCACAGAATTTTAACTCAAAGATTCTCCATTCTAAACAGAGAGAAGACCCTATTTTTACCCCTTAACAACTCACAGTCTGCATTGGATCAGTCTTAACAAACTCTGATCTATAATAAGTCCAGGGGTTGGAACATTGAATGCAACCTAAGTGTTAACATCACATCACATCAATGAAGGATGGAAACAAGCTGATAAAGAATTTAAGTATGTGATTATGTAAAACTGTGTGGGAAAAGATGACTTTAATAACCGAACATTGAAAGGGAGGGCAAATATTAAAACTTCATGCTTGGAGAATAAGTACATGAAGGCAGTATTGTTGGGAATATTACAATCTCCCAGTCAAGTAAAATCCCTGTTACTTTAAAGGCATAAATTCTTGAAAATGTTGGAAGAAATGGATGTGTAGCAAGTGTGCAACTATAACAAGAATGCCAGTTCATATTTTATCACCTGTTATTAACAATTAAAAGTTAATATCAGTCACACTTACTGTTGATTAATTCATTGTTGTCATTTCACTTACTTGATTAAGCATTTAGTACATAACTAATCAACCCAAAATGTATAAAGTATCCCATCAAAATCTCCCAAATATTCAAAGGACCTTTTTATATTGGTTGTTCAGTCTAATTAAAAATCTTAAATACAAGTGAAATGAATTTAAAAGTTTGAAAACGAAAGACAGGCAGCAACTCCTCAGATAATCAGGAAATATTTGTCAAAAGCATTGGGAATTATTGATGCAATAAACTAATCAACTAGCCTAAACCTTTTACCCTTGACAACCAACTTATCTGTAAACTGACTGTTTAATTATTAAAAAATTCGAAATTGTTACCACTGCATTGAGGGAAAACATTTCGAAAAAGAACTCTCCAATCAAAATAAACTTGTTTTTAAAAAAAAATAACGAAAAACACAAACAGGAACACACACTTGCGCGTTCAATAGCAGATGTTTACACGCACTCAACTTCCAATCACACACTGACAGTACTACAAACATTTTTTGTCACTACTATGACGTGCCATTCTCATAGATAGCCTTTACTGGTCAATTTTATAACATGTAATCAAATCATAACCAAAACCTAGTGTTGTTTGAAGATTCTTAATTGGTAATATGAGGGAGTGTTAAGGAAATAGGCAGTAATGTAGTTCAAGTCAGGCTTGCCCAGCCAAACTCCTGCGCATGTATCAACGTTAGCTCCATCGCTAAATCGTTCGGCTAACATTAAAGCTTGTGATTTGTCTGTCAACAGACATCAGTGCAAATGACAGAAAAAGAGATTTGCGTGCAAAACCTGTACATAGTTTCAGGTACAAGGCTGTTTTTAATTTCGTTCTCATTTCATTTAGTTAAATATTTTTCCAGTTCAGTGTGTCATGCTAGCTCAGTAGCTAACGGCTAACCAACCGTAAGGCTTTACTTCACCGTTAACGTTAGGCCTCAGCTCATTTTCTGCCTTTCTTTTGGTTTAAATCATACCACTATACTATAAAATAGACGAGAATTACGACATGCATGTAAATGTTGAGGTAAAAAGTTTTAAAATAAGGCTGTGCGTGTTCAAATTTACCTTGTTGTGTTTGTTTCTAGCAGACAGCCTCTCAAATGTTCAGTTCCGCTGTCAGTACACGTACGACAACAAAGCAACGTAGCCTCTGATTGGACAGTAAAGTGAGGTGGGCGGGACAGGTATAGCCATCGATCAGCATCTGTAACAATGGATCAGGGAGAACAGCGTCATCTAGCGGTGATATTATTTACGCCATCTGGAAATGAAAACACCAACATGTTCTTGGGCAGCAAATGGGGGTCATCTTTTCTTTTTAAGTGTCATGCTCTTTAATCACTCAGACTAAGGATTCAAACAGGGCAAAATCACATTTGAACACTCACAACTCACAGAACACTATGACTTGCATTAGTTGCTTCATTAGTTGCTACATTTTAAATCATCACACGCAATAACATGTTTAGAACAACAACAACAAATAAGAAGAATATGGAGTTAAAAAGATAACTTTTGAACATACATTTGATCTCAAAATTTGGTGTAGTGCAGGAAATCTATATGATTAATCATTATGGGCAAAAGACTGAAATAAAATCTGCAATGCTATTTCTGAAACAATTTAGCAACTTAATTTGCGAACTTGCACAAGTTAGACAAAAATCACACCCAAACCAGGACACAATGACAGATTACTCTACTCAAAACTGAATGATCTAACTAAAGATCTCAAAATTAATCACTAATAAGCTGATTGTAGATGGTAACTCAAAAAAAGTTACTTGATATAAATGCCAAAGTCTGAATTGAAAAAATATTAACATCTGTGTCTAAAATCAGTGCAAAAGTACATTTAAAAATCTCTTTAAATGTAATGTGCTTTTTTCAGTCTATTTAATAAAACATATTTATTGATGCCTGTGCATCATTGAACTTACTATTATTCTCTGCCTATTTCCTGTGGCAAGTGATGTTTCAACACAATGCACAGATTTTTAGCAAAACAAAAAATTATGCATATGTCGCAAGAATACCTTTAGGTGTATGTATTTTTCTTTGTCTTCCCAAAAATAAAACGATTAATTTAGACTTCCAGACTTTTCAGTTCTTCAAAACTTTCAGTTATATCAGGACTCTGTTTAGCTGAATAGCATCCAGCTGGCAGATCCATTTATAAATGTGATCACAAGGAACATCATGTCATATCTTTGAGTGGCTGTCGAGGTAGCACAGCCCCTTCTTGTTCTTGTGCTGACTGGTGGTTATCTGGCTCTAAGCTTCACTGATCCCAATATCTGTGACAGTGGGAGAGAGGAGGAAACGAGGATAGACAGGGTAAGCTTTAATAACTGTGAACATTTCTGACAAATGTGAAAAAACAGGCTCACATCACCAAAGCTCTTAATGAAAGTTTCAAATTCCGATGTATCTGAGGTTTGGAAGCCAGACAATGTTGCAGGTCTTCTGAAATTAAATGTTACATTTCTTTTATTGGTGCAAATGTTACTTTATTTATATTTGTAGCTGACATATCTTCGGGCCAGGTAGAACATGTTGCTTGTTTTGCTTTGGGTGGTTCATGTTCTTTCAGACAATAAATCCAGTCTCATTAATGTTAGAATAAATGCAGGAAAGCAACTTTATTATAAAACATCAACAAATAAATAATTTCATGCATTAAACTTAAAAATAGATAGCACTTGTTATGTACAATGCTGTGGAATCCACCAACTCCAGTCCATCCCTATATCAGCCAGGCCAACCCAGAAGTGGAAATCATATAATCACAAATATTCCTGCCTTCTTTTTCCAGAGTCACCTAAAGTTAAACACACATTGCATTGACCTAATAAATTTCCTTGCCAAATCACTAACACTTTAACACTCCTCTTGCTCAATGTTGGTCATTTTGGGCAGACATTTCGACTTGTCATAGTTGGCGCTGCTGTTAGGAATAACATTAATAATGGATCTGTTCCACTGAAATGTCCCAGTAAGTCACAGAGACACCAGGACCTGAAACCAAAGCAAACTTCAGTCATCATTATTTTTATTATTTACACTTATTATTACTGTGACATGTCAAAATTTCAATAAAAAAAGGCCTAAAGAGGGTCCAAATGCCAAGAGATTGGCTGAGAAGTGCAGGTTAATGAGAGCAGGTGTCAAAAAACAGGTGATCTTTGGATTCAATGATTTATCACAGGACCAAAAAAGATAGTGTAAAGAGAAGGGAGGGCTGTGGGAGTCACCCCATTAAAATAAATATAGACAGATAGGCTGGTTATTGGTTGTAATTTATTGATCACAAAGCAAAGTATGCAAAGTCTAACCTCTTTTTCTTTCTCTTTGTATCCTATTAAAAAGGTCTTTAGTAATGTTACGTAATTCAGTGTACATAAAGGCATAGTTCGTCCTGACCCTAAAAAAGTTGCTTCAAAGCTAAAACAAGACTCACTTAGATATCAATCAAGCACAATCTGTACAAACCACTGATGTATATTACAGTTTTTCTCAGTTGCTTTGGTGCATTTCTCACATCACTATTAACATTTGCACATCACAGTAGCAGTTTCTCATTCCATCCAACAAATTGCAAATGCTTTTGGACATGCATCAACTCTCTGTGTTTTATAACATTATCATTTGCTTATGTCATGTCAGTCAAAATGAACTATACTTGTGAATGCTGAA